>JAVSCE010008700.1:0-252240 GCA_032199065.1 Smutsia gigantea | reverse complement strand
ATTCACGGTGCCACATGGCCCTCCAGAGAGCCTGTATCAATTTCCTTTGGCACCAGCAATTTACAGGAGGATGTGTTTCTCTACCTTGTTACTGCTTAATCTGGTCTTTTCTTATATTTTGTCAAGATTAAAACAACATATAATAATTCCTGAGTGCTGGTTGAATGGAAAGAGATGTCTGTACATATCCTACATGCAGCATTTCCTATGAGACAGATATTAATCTCTCCAGTTCTGCAATGAGAAAAAGGAGGCTCAGAAGTTATGTAACATGGGCAAGACCACTGTGCTAGTTAGCATATTTCTTAGATTTAGTTCAGGATATGGTCAGTAGAGACTCAACACCTATTTTTATATGCATATTGACATGGTGATGCTGAAATTAAACCTGATTACTAAACTGTGGTGGGCAGAATAATGGCCCCCCAAAGATGTCCAGGCCCTAATCCCTGGAACCTGTGAATGTGTTACCTTATATGGCAAATGGGACTTTGCAGATATGATTAAATGAGAGATGTCAAGAAAGCAAATTTCTTGGATTATCCAGGCAGGTCCAACATAATCACAAGAAAGGAAGGAGGGGACAGAGGGTCAGAGTCAGAGAAGGAGATGTGATAGCTGATGCAGAAGTTGGAATGATGTGGAAGGGGCCGCAGCCAAGGAATGAGGTCTCTGGAAGCCGGAAAATGACAGGAAATGCATTCTCCCCTAACACCCCCAGGTGGAACACAGCCCTGTTGATCCATTTTGGACTTCCGACCGATCTCCAGAACCAGGAGATAATGAATTTGTGTTGTTTTAAGTCACTAAATTCATGGTAACTAGTTATAGCAGCAATAGGAAACACACATACATTCACTATTTCTACTACACTGAGCTCTTAAGATGTCCTGAGCTGATTGAAACAAAGGAAAACAAAACAGATGGGCTTATATAGTGAAGCAATAATTTTGGAGGGTGATTGGTCAATATATATAGAAAATTTAAATATCTGTGTAGATATACATACACATGAAGATATATTCACCCACCTAATGTTTATTGGGCACGGAGTGTCAGCCACTGTGCTAAGTTCTGGGGTTCATCGGTGAAAAAAGCATGATCTTTGCATTTTGTCAAGTGGAAGCTTGTGTACAGAGATGTTTATTCATCATACCATTTTGTGAACTATCATCGCTTCTTAGGTTATTTCTCTTAAATGTCCAATACTAGGAGACTAGTTAAAATCTCTTCATGCATCCCTAATAAGTGGGATATCATACAACTATTAAAAGCTGTATGTGGCAAGATAACCAATACATTATTATTACACTGAAAAAAGCAGTTGCAAGACAGTAATATGTAGTATGATCCCATTTGCCTAATAACATCAGCAAACACAATGTTTTCTTGCAGCTGCATAGAAAAGCTCTGGAACGAAACAAAAATCTTAACAAAAGAAACTGCTTCTGGGAAGAAATGAATGGTTGGCATCATGGTAAGAATTTTACATTACAGTTTTTCCCTTCTGTTCTGTTTGACTTTCTTGCCATGAACATACATACTTCTATAACAAAAATAAAAGAAAAAACTTCCCAGGTGCTATATAAATGCCCTCATCAGCACTAAAAAATGTTGCCTTGTGAATTCTAGATTTCTGTGTGTGATGGACATTTAATGTCAAAAGTTGGTATCTGGGGAAGTAGAATTTTGTAAATTCTAACAGCTGCATGTAGACATTTTAGTTTTGTCCCTGGGCAACAGTTTTTAACTTACAGTGAAGGGATTCCCCCTTTTTTTTTAACTCCCTACATCACTGTTACAATAATTCTCCAAGCCTTTCCTTATTTTTAGACTGTTCTGATCACTAGAACTATTTCCGCTCCAGGTCACTTTGCAAATCTCAGTTTTTGCCCCCAAGTACACGGGGCAGGTAGTCATCTTTCGGTCTTTGGTATTGGACTGGGAATGAGATTAAGTACTGTTTCCCCTCTGATTTGAGACAGGATCCCGCACACCTCAGTTAACCTTAGCTTGACTGCCACAGGTCAGCCATGACAGAGTGTTGGAGTTTTGTGTCTCCTGGTTGTGATAATGCTTTTAAAAAGCTATTATGAATTTAGCAACACTTTCATACTGATTTGTAACTTACTAATCCCAACGGCATCTCCAAAGATTTCAAAAACTTTAGTATATGACCTTGAGAAGTCTGTCACTGATTCTGCTTGCAGGCAGTGGTACACACAACACTGGAGAAGTAGTTGCAATACCTCTAGAGTTTCGCTCAGGACCTGAGGTCCGTGGGAGATCCACTGGCGAGTATCACAGTAATTCTCTGAAAATGAAGTCTCCTACATGCTACGGCTGTATCGTAAATCCGCTGAGAGAAGAACTTAGTATGTGGTTAACTAATTATTACCCATAGAGGCAGGGAAAACTGAATCATCAAATTAATCTTTTCTCTTGGAAATAAGGACTTCTGATGACTCTGCAATTAAAAATATTTTAACTGTTTGACAAGCCAGTCATCATTCATGGAAGAGGAAAAAAAAAAGTAAGAATGAAGCCGAACATGAAAATCAATTACCTGCCCCTCTTTGCAGCAAGTAGCCTTCTGAAAATGATAGTTGTTCTTACAGATTAGGCAATTAGCCTTCTGTAGGGATTTATGAGGAGCCCTGAGGAGGCTCTCCCTTGAGGAAAAGAATACTTAAGTCAGGCTAGCTTTGTGAAGTCTGTTTTTCCTTATTTTTAGAGACAGAAATGTAGACTTTGCATATTTTCTCCAAATGTGGTTCTCTTAGCAGCACAGACAGGGGAAGAAGCACAGTAGGAGAAGACATTAAATCTGGGCCTGATTATTGGACCGCATTGTGTAGTGACCTATGACTTAACATTAAACAGAACTACCTCATGTAATTTTCTTGTAGGACCTTGTCACTGGGGTGGAACATGTATACAGAATTAAAGCTGTAAATTATACATAACAGTTATCATCCCAAGCATACATACAATAACATTATGATTATCAAAAATCCTAAGGAATAATATTTTGCCGCAACCTTCCCCCACCCAAACCCTGCTGATTCTCAATAATAAAAAACAACTGATTTTGTTAAGTTAAAAAGCAAAATACAGAATGATGTAGAAGATACTTTCTGTAGGTACAGATTTGTGCTTGAATACATATAAAGAAAATCCATCAGGATATACAAGACGCTAAGACTGTTAGTTTTCTATCTAAGGAAATTGGGCAGATGGGAATGAGGATGAGAGGGAGATTTTTTTTCACTGTTTATCTTTTAATTCTTTCTGTTGTTTTTAACCATATAGTTCTAAAACCTATTAAAATTAAATAAAATTAACGAATAACATTGATTTCATTTAAAAATGTAAGATTATTTTACATTGCACTAAATCTGGAGGATAAAAGCATTAACTTGTTCAATAATTGAATCTAATTTACAGCTTACTTTTAAAAAACGCTGTAGTCATTTTTTCATAGCCTACTCCTTTCTTGGCCTCTGTGATGTTTGCTTTGGAGTTTGCCTCTTCTATTTTTCTAAGAAATGCTATGGGGTGAAGGTGCTTTCTCAATAAAAAGCAGGTTTAGGAAATTCAAAGTTGGCTCATTTCAAATGTGCAAGTGATCATTATTTAATGTAGTTGTAATCATTGCTTGGTTTCACCTCCGCAAGGAGATACGATATACAGCATTGACATTTAGAGTGGGAATTATGTTTAGAAGTCAAGACAAGAGCTTGGAATGAGAGAAAGGAGGAAAGAGTATGATAGCTGATGAATCACTTCAGTGGGAGAAATGAGGTTGTAGCATCGCTTGTTATGGGAATTACCCTTTAAGACAAATAAAACAAAAGGTTGGTCCCTTACCCAATCTTGGAAGAAGAAAATAAAGGGCATTCTTTCTCTTTTGCTCTCCTGTGTATGCCTGTTCCAGATAAATCCTTGATTTTTTTAAATCATGAAATTCATCCAAGAATATGAGGGTTGGCCAGTATAGTGGAGGCTGTGGTGTGCCACTCAGATCTGTCCACTCAACCTTCCATTCAAAATAGGGATGTTCATTTCTCCAACTGCTGGAAATATTGGAGCCTAACCGATCCCATCTTTCATCTGACTCTCTTCAAGACTTGCTCACAGCTGGAGAGAGTTACTCTGCCCAAAGTCACTTATCCTTCCTGGGAATGGCCAAGTAGAGTCAGAATGGACATATCTGGTGGTTGGGCAATGCCCCAAACTGGTTCCTTGGTCCGTGGAGTAAAAGCTATAGTGGGAGCAGGCCAACAGCAAGTGTCTGACACCGCCCTGGCCCTTCACTCCAGCCAGGATAGTAAATAAAACCCATATTGCAGGGGTAGCAATCCCCATCCTATCCTCATTTAATTCACTGGTCTTTCCCCTAAAAAAGTCGGATAAATCCTGGGGAGTAAGAGTGAATGCTGTAAATTCAACCAAGTAGTAGCCCAGTTACAGGGTGTGGTACTTCTGAAACCTACCTGCAAATTCTTTGACACTCTTCCTTCCATCAAGAGGTGCTGTCTGAATCCCCTCCCTTGAACCTGGCTGAGCCTTTGTGATTGCCTTGATGAATAAAATGGGGCCTTTTCCAGTTTAATGTGTTTGTTCTGGTCTGAGGCCACATACCCACTTTTCCCACACCCCCGTCTTCATATGTGTCATTTCTCCTTTTTTAGGAGTTTATTTTATATCTAGAATAGATGTTGGATTTTATCAAAATGTTTTTCAGCATCTTTTGATATAACCGTCTGAATTTCTTCTTTGATCTATGGAAGGTATGAATTGAATTTTAGGTTCCCTAGTATTAATCCAGCCCTGAGTTCTGTAGACATTTTAGTTAATTAGGCAGTAGCACTTTTTGAAACTGTGGTGGTGTATCTGTGAGGTGTAACCATGGTAGCCAAAGGAAGCCCCATTTCAAGGAGTTCCAGCCCGATGTACTGGCAAAAGCAAAGGCCCTGGCACCAGAGGGCCGTGTCTCTGAGTCCTGCTTCTGCATCTTATCAGCTACATGGTGGCAGCAAGTTTCTTAAGCCTCAGAATTTTCAGCTGCAAAATGGGTATACAGAATGAAAGGTAACTAATCAGAATGTTTTGAGGATTAACTAACTGCACCTCATGCATCGTCAGAGCTCAGTAAATATTAGGGGAAGGATATTTTTGAATGAAGTGGCTTCCTGCAAGAGCAGGGCAATTTGGTAACCATAGATGTCAAAAGACATGGAGGTAATTTTGTTAGTGTGAGCTATAGCTTCAAAGAACTATATTTCAAGTTAAATTGTCAGCTGTCTGAGAAAATACATATTTCTCCCTTACCCTTTTTATTCACTGCACATCTTATTCCTAACACCAGTTGCATATTAAAATATATTATTAAAATTAAATAAAGAAAATATGTTTAGATGAAACGTTTCCTCATTTCTTTCTCCAGAAAAATGACTATGGCTCTGAGGAAAGAAGATGGCAATGAAAGGAGAAATTGAATATTAACTTTTCTGGTGAATTTCTTTTGAGTCAGCAGTAACTCCAAGGGAACTAAAGAATAAACATACAGACTCAGTTCAGTTTAAATATAGATGCACTTTAGATTATACATGAATGTGTGTGTATGTACATAGAATGGATTGATCTATGTAAACACCAATCAATGAGCTTGTGTTTTGCTGATATGTAGCACATAATGTGAATATAGCCACAAAAACTTGACCTTGATTTGTGTGCATATAACTAGTATGCTTTATTATTTTTGCTTATTAATTTTGTTCTAATTTTTGTTCTGTTCTTGCATAATTTCACATTTCCACCTGATGGAATCAGCAATGAATCATGTAGCCTTTCTCGTCTTTTTGTGTCCTGTTCCTGAATATAGCTCCATAAATATACATAGTGTTTACCATCTTTTTGGGATGTGAGCAATTGCTTTGTTTATTTTGATGAAGGAAATAAATTACCTTCTTGTAATATTAGTGTGAGTCCCTAATCGCATTAGATAAGGAATTTAAAAGACTCCAAAATGATTCAAGACTAGTTAATAGCATCTTAATTATCTCACATCATTTTAGGAGAAACAAAATATCCCTCTTGGGTGTACTTTGTCTTGGTACGAATAATGACTGATAGGAGTCTAGGGAAGAGCTGCGTATTCATGTAGCAAATTCTTCAAGGAGAAACACATGTCTCAAAAGTCAGATATGTTCACTGGATTCTGGAGAGGTGGCTTGTTGCAAGGGAGGGGGAAACACTGGTTATCAGGAGGAAGAGGGATGGAGAGGAGAGGGCCAGTAGATGAACTGGTGTCTTCTCTAATCGAGCAAGACTGGACAATTTAATTCTCTGGAAGGAGTTTCCCTTAGAGGGTGAGGAGAAGGAAAGAGTGGAGGAAAGCCTGCCTGGAACTGAATGAGGCGGAGGTGAATCATGTTTTGACTCAAACTCTGAGCCTGACAGACACACCATGAGGGCAAGACACAATGGCTTTGGCATTGCTGTTTATCACTAGCAAACACATAAGAAACCCCAACTGACATATGAAAGAATACCAAATTTCAAAAGAGTGGGATCAAACTCAGCAATCAGAACAAAAATTGCTTTGTGAACCAGAGATGCTGCAAGAAATGCAAGAATACTTAGAGTTTGGAATACTTTAATTTATGCTTTAACCCATTTGTTTGGAGCAGTATGTTTTCTATACATTACCTTTGTTTGTGATCTTAAAGTGGAAAGAGGTGGGGATTAGGAAGGATTGTACAGACAGAAAACATGCAATGGGTAAATTGGAATCTGCAATGGACACAATTGTCTATTTGTAAGTTGTCTATTGCAGAAAATGGAATCAGTGAAGTGGGAGACATGCTCAAAAATTTCTCCCAACACTCAGAGGAAGAGGAGAAAAGCATGAATATTGACTTAAAAGATAGAAGGAATGTAGAACAGTGGGAGGAGAATGAGAAGTATTCAGGAGGAACAAATAGCATATGGAGAAGGAACAATTCAAAGGAATAGTAGATAATACTTTAAAATAGACAAAAAGAGAGTGTAACCCATTCAGTATCAAGGCTAAGAGGGTTTTATGCTTGAGTTTTTCAGAGATGTCAATAGAAGGGGTTTGCAGAATGACAGCACCACTGCCATATGGTAGGCCATGACTATAAGGGATATCTTGGTTCCAGAGGGTGTAAAAATATGAAAAAAAAATCATCTTCCAATCAATCAGACTATTCCGATGAAATGTTTGCATTTTAAGGAGAAGAAAAAGAATATGATGAGCATCCAGATAGGATAACAGACTACTTATTAGGGGGAAAAAGTAAGGCTGAGATTTTTCTTATCTATAAAAGCAGTGATCAAAGACAATGGAGCAACTTGTACAGAATTTGGAAAGATAATGAATTAAGACTGTGATACCTGGCCTGTCTGTTGTTCATGTGAGAATGGAACAGAAAGACAAGCTCAGACATATTCTTCCTGAAAATATTTACCATCACATTCCAGACAACTAAGAAATGAATTAAATTAAAGAAAGTAAGGATGTGGAATTCATGGTATTAGACAACTGCTTATATTAAATCTAAATAATTACTGCTAAGATAGTTATAAGACAATGGAAATATTTTTTAAATCTTTGAGGGGTAGCATGTAATGCATAAATGTATTAATCAGCGTTCTCCACATAAACAAAACCAATAAGATGTGTGTCTACATAGAAGGAGGACTACTATAAGGAATTGACTCACTTGTTCATATGATTATGGAGACTGGCAAGTTCAAATCTGTAGTGTAGATCAGCAGGCTTAAGATCTGGGAAACCAATGGTGCACTTCAAGTCCAAAGGCTTGCAGCCTAAAAATCCAGGAAAGTAGGTGATGCAGATGAAGTCCAAAGGAAGTTTCCTGGAGACTTCCTCATGCTCAGGGGAAAGGCATTCATTTTGTTCTATTCCACACTTCAACTGCTAGGATTAGGACCACCTACGTTATGGAGGGCAATCTGTTTTATTCGATTGATTAAAATGTTAATCTGTCCAAAACACTCTTTCAGAAATACCCACAATAGTATCTGACCAAATATCTGGGCACCCTATGGTCCAGCGAAGCTGACGCCTAAAATTAACCATCATAATAAATAAAAGTACTTTAATGGTAATAACCAGGATGTAAAGGAAAAATCGTATCCATAAAACTGGGAAATTCTGAGTGAAGGAAAGAATTACAAATAAACCAGCTCTCCAGAAAACAATGTGGTGCTGCCAAATGTAGAGGTAGGAAGAGATATGAATAATCAGCTTGTGAGCTGGTAAAAAAATGCCTTTGGCACACCATCTCTGTGCATGTGTGCAATATGCTGAATTGTCAATTACTTTACCATCACTCATTCTTCGTTTCTTGTTTGCATTTGCCTGGTAGACCTTCCTCTATTATTTCAATCTTCATTATATACACAAAAGTGTACATAAAACTTATTTTAAAATCTTATTTGAAATTCCTAACCATCTGACAAGGAAAATAACCCATTTATATTTTTTGCCACAATCAACATGTTTGGTCTCATAATCTGACATTTTGTTTTATGATTACAGCTTTTTTACTTCTAGCTTTCAAAAAATTGATTTTCATTGCTTTTTTTCTCTCCTTTATATTCTTGAGAGTTTTTCAAATTTATCCTCTCTAACAGTTTTCTCCAGTGTCCTTTCTGCTTTAAACTGTCTCCAGTGTGGATTTTCATTCTTCTGTTAGAGTTTAGGTTTCCTTGAATTCTTTCAACATTTCATATGGCTTCTTTTTTCTTATTTATTTATTAGAGAATTAGATCACCATACAAGTGGCTTTAGCTCCACCACAAACTAGCTTCTTAATCTTTGGCTAAGCACTTCATTTCTGTCTTTTTGCATATATGTGTGTGGTGCTTTATTATTATTATTATTAAGGTATCATTGATATACAATCTTATGGAGGTTTCACATGAGCAAAATTGTGTTTACTACATTCACCCATATTATCCAGTCCCCCCCACACCCTACTGCACTTACTGTCCATCAGCATAGTAAGATGCTATAGAGTCACTACTTGTCTTCTCTGTGCTGTACTGCCTTCCCCCGTGACATCCCTACATTATCTGTGTTAATCATAATGCCGTTTCATCCCCTTTTCCCTCCCTCCCTACTCACCCTGCCCACCCCCTTCCTTTTGGTAGACCGTTAGTCTCTTCTTGTAGTTGGTGAGTCTATTGCTGTTTTGTTCCTTCAGTTTTGCTTTGTTGTTATACTCCACAGATGAGTGAAATCATTTGGTATTTGTCTTTCTCCATCTGGCTTATTTCACTGGGCATAGTACCCTCTAGATCCATCCATGTTGTTGCAAATGGTAAGATTTGTTTTCTTCTTATGGCTGAATAATATTCCCTTGTGTATATGTACCACATCTTCTTTATCCATTCATCTACTGATGGACACTTAGGTTGCTTCCATATCTTGGCTATTGTAAATAGTGCTGCAGTAAACATAGGGGTGAATATGTTTTTTTGAATCTGGGATCTTGTTTTCTTTGGGTAAATTCCGACAAGTGGAACTGCTGGGTCAAATGGTATTTCTATTTTTAGTTTTTTGAGGAACCTCCATATTGCTTTCCACAACGTTGAATTAATTTACATTCCCACCAACAGTGTAGGAGGGTTTCCCTTTCTCTGCATCCTCACCAGCATTTGTTGTTCCTTGTCTTCTGGATGTTGGCCATCCTAACTGGTGTGAGGTGATATCTTATTGTGGTTTTAACTTCATTTCCCTGAGAATTAGTGATGTGGATTATCTATTCATGTGCCCGCTGGCCATCTGAATTTCTTCTTTGAAGAAGTGTCTGTTCAGATCCTCTTCCCATTTTTTAATTGGGTTGTTTGTTTTTTGGGTGTTGAGGCATGTGAGTTCTTTATATATTTTGGATGTTAACCACTTATAGGATATGTCATTTATGAATATATTCTCCTATACCACAGGATGCCTTTTTGTTGTACTGATGGTGTCCTTTGCTGTACAGAAGCTTTTTAGTTTGATGTAGTCCCATTTGTTTGTTTTTGCTTTTCTTTCCCTTGCCAAAGGAGATGTGTTCAGGCAAAAGTTGCTCATGTTTATTCAAGAGATTTTTGCCTATGTTTTCTTCTAAGAGTTTTATGGTTTCATGACTTACATTCATGCCTTTGATCCATTTTGAGTTTAATTTTGTTTATGGGGTTAGACAATAATCCAGTTTCATTCTCTTACATGTAACTGTCCAGTTTTGCCAACACCAGTTTTTGAAGAGGCTGTCATTTCCCCATTGTATATCCATGGCCCCTTTATCGTATATTAATTGACCATATATGCTTGGGTTATATCTGGGCTCTCTAGTCTGTTCCATTAGTCTATGGGTCTGTTCTTGTGCCAGTACCAAACTGTCTTGATTACTGTGACTTTGTAGTAGAGGTTGAAGTTGGGGAGCATGATCCCTCCAGCTTTATTCTTCCTTCTCAGGATTGCTTTGGCTATTTGGGGTCTTTTGCGGTTCCATATGAATTTTAGAACTATTTGTTCTAGTTTGTTGAAGAATGCTGTTGGTATTTTGATAGGGACTACATTGACTCTGTAGATTGCTTTAGGCAGGATGGCCATTTTGACAATTCACTTGGCTTTTTAAGTGCCTTATCTCTTGTAGCTCCCTACTTTTGTCTCCTAGAGGATTCTTATTTTCTATCTATATATCTAGTGTCAGTAGTTAGACATATATAAAATTACTTGGTATACCAGCAAGTATTTCCAAATAAGTTCTGTCCATTTCTTTTAGAAAATATATATATTTTTTAGAAAATCATTTTTAAGTTGTGCTTTTCTCTGGCTCTTTAGGTAATGTTCTCTTTCTTTATGCTTTAGTACCTTTTTATAGGCCTAAAATGTGAATCATAATTTTAATGCACCAAATCTTTGCACCATCTAATTAACTATTCCATCAAAATATTGCTTATGAAGAATAAGATCTGTGGTACTTTATAAAAATGCATTAAAGGTCCTAAGTTACAGAGCACTCAAAAGAAAGTCCCAGAATAAAAGTTGTTTTAAAATCATTTACAACCTATAGAACTTACTGTCATCTACTGAGAAGAAAGTCTAGATATGAGGGATTATTAGAAATTTATGTAGTTGGAAAATATTTGGTATAATAGTGGCCTCATGTTGGTAGTAATATTTTATTAAATTAGAAAAATCAAATTTTATTTGAGGCTTTCCCAATATTCTACTTAAAGTTTTATATTTTAATCTTAATTCATAAGATTTAGGGTTTTAACAACATAAAACAATTTGGATATTTACAAATTTTTTTTAGCAAAAAATTTTCAAGAAAAGCAATGCTTATTTACAGTTGTCCTTCTCCCTACCGTTCTCAGGAACAGTGAACTTTAAGTGCATCAGCACCGGAAATTTATGAATATGCAAATATCTATGCTCACACATCGGACTTAGCAAGCCCCTTGTAAAAGTAGAACAACTCCACATAAGATGTATGCAGCTTTCTAAACGTTTGCTTCTGTGTTCCTATAGAGACATATGAGAGGTGTCTATTTTTACAGTCTTAGAACGCACATACATTTTGGGCACTGGGAATGAGAAACACCTGCTGGGGTAGGAAGAGCCAAGGATACTCTATTTTGACTTCAGACCAGCTATCAATATTCCACAAGAGCACCTGTGCTGAGAATTAGTCAGTTTTTGCTCTCAGACATCGTGCTGCATGATTCTCTGCAATGGTAACTCTTTCATGTTGGCAGTGTGCAGGCAAGTGTGCTCAATTAATGGGCTTAAGTACTATCATTCTTATACATCTGGAGGCCTTTCTGCCAACATGCCCTAGGTGAATGTGACCCAGAAGTCCCTCTTAATTTACTGATTTGAGATAGCTCGGTATCTAAAGTGGCTATGTGCTCTAGGCACAGAACATGCACTTCCGTCTTATAGATCTGGACTGAGGTCCCGCTTTGCCTTTACTAACTGTGTGGCCTTGGTAAGTCACATAGCCTATTGCTTATTAAGCAGTTTGTCAGAGTCCCCAGAAGCAGACTCTGAAATGAGGATCCCTCTGTATATCAGCAAGGGTTCAATCAGAGAAGCAGAACCACAAGGAGGAAGATAGAATAAGGGATTTATGACATGGTTGAAAAGTGGAACAACTGAGAAATTATAAACAGAAGCAGTTTCTTCTGAGTCTGTGTTACCTTACTGTAAATCTGGGGTGATATACCTTTGTTTTTGGGGGGACGAATGAGGAAAAATGGTAAGCAATATATATAGAGTGGGTGCTCAAAATAGTAAATTTCCCTACATAATTAAAGTAAGCTCTAGGAAAAACTATTAACTAGGTCAGTGGCTCCCAGAATTTCATTGTATAGACTGACACAGTAATTTATAAAAAATGGGGAAAGTTATGGGTGGCTGCCAACTTGTTATTTTGCCAAGTAGGACATTAGATAAGCAATTACTATGATCACCATCATTTCATAAAAGCAATGACATTATAAAACAAAAAAAAAATGTAGGAAGGCCATTCATGATTGTCAACTTAGCAATAATAATGGACCACATTGCAAGTTAAACCTCTCAATGATACGTTCCCTTTTTTTTCTCCTCATATCACAGGTCAGTGAACAGTATCCTGGGTGCTGGTCCATGGGTTCATTTTGAGGAACAACTGAACTGAGTAGCAACTGAATTCAGTCTCCTCTTCTTCACTTGTCTGCATCTCTTATGCTGCTTTCCTTCCTCTTCATCGATTTGCAAGAAATCTGTTGCCTTATTTTTTTTCTTTCCCTCTTGAAAGTATACCTTTATTGTAGTCACTATTTCCTATCTTCCTCCTCTTTCTGGATAACTAAAAGACTACATTTCCCAGCGTCCCGGGGCTGCTAAAGCCACGTGACAAGTTCTGGCCAATGGAGTAGAAGTGTTGGCTGTCACTCCTGGGTGAAAACTTCTAAGAGCCAGTGTGGGATTCTCCATTTTCTTTCTCCTTCCACAGTGAAGTATCTATTGATGTGGAAATGCCACAGATGGAAGGCAGCTTCCTCAGAAAGCTGCCAAACTCACAGAGGGCTTTGTGGGAGCAGGAAATAAGCTTGTGTAAGGCTCCTGCAGCAGAACCTGGCTTGCTCTAAAATATGTTTGACCCAAGCAAGCTAGCATCTGATTTTGTTAATAATTACTACATGAAAATTAATGTCAGTCTAGAAAGAAACTAATTCTTAATTATCATTTTTTTTTAACTCCAGTATTTTCTTCCATCTGATCCATACTGGGAAGCTATATTGAATTCTCCTGTTACTGATCTTAATAAGTCTCATAATTTAGTTGGAGGAAAAAATTTCAGCCAGCCCTGAATCTCCTTTATTACTGACCAGATATGTTTTTAAAGCTGCTGTGTTCTTGGGTACTCTCAGAGAATCTGGATAAATGACTTCCCTCTTGCATTTCTCCTAGAGTCTTGTTACTCATTTGAAAGTCCTGTTACATAGGGTACCAGGTAAATACAGTGATATGTTACTTTACATTGTTTTCAAATGGTACAATTGTCAGTTCTCTAGTTAACTTGATCCAAGCAAGCAGCCAAGATCAGCCATTTGAATATTTTAAAAAGTTGAATTGTTGATTATTGCTCATTTGCTCTTTAGGCATTTATATAAATCTGTTGAATTCTGATCTCTGGTAAAAACAGATGAACAATGGCAGGTGTATGCCTGAAGTTCAGGGTGTCTCAGAGCCATGCAAAGGACTTTGGGTTTTATTCTGACAACAATAGCTGCACCCTCACATCGTTATAACTACAGTCCACTGGAAAGAGAGTGTCTTCTCCCATTAGTTTGGATCAAGTTCTGAGAGTTACCCTAATTGGACATTGAAACATTCCAGATACAGGAGTAGAATCATGCTGATTGGTCAGGCCTGAGTCACATGCCTACTCATGAACCAATAATCATCTAGGGCAGGAGCCAGCAAATCATACTCCAAGGGCAGCCTGCCTAGTTTTGTGAATAAAGTTTTATTGGAACACAGCCACATCCATTCATTCAGAGTGTTGCTTCTGGCTGTTTTGATGTTACAATGGCAGAGTTGAGTTGAGTAGTTGCAACAGAGACCTAATGGCCCATGAAGTCTAAAATATATTGTCTGACCCTTCATAGAAAAAAATCTTGCTGACCCCAGGGCCAGGGGGTATTAGTTTGTTTGCCTGCCATAACAAAGCCACAGACTGCATTGATTAAACAACAGAAATTTATTGTCTTACAATTCTGGGGGCTAGATGTCCAAGATCAAGAAGTCCACATGTTGGTTTCTTCCAAGGCCTCTCTCCTTGGCTTGTGGACAGCCATCTGCTCCCTGTGTCTTCACATAATCTTCCCTCTGTAAGTGTCTGGGTCCAACTTTTCTCTTATAAGGATTCCAGTCAGAGTGGGTTAGGGCCCATCCTTCAGGTTTCATTTTTAACTCAATCACCTCTTTAAAGACCCTATCTCCAATTACAGCCACATTCTGAGGTCCTAGGGGTTAGGACTCCAACATACAAATTTTGCTCAGGGTGGAGACACACAATTCAGTCCACAACAAGGGGACTATGGGCCATGGCAGGGTGACATGTTCCATTGTGAGGGGAGGATCTGAGAGTAGGGGGAGGTAATTTTCAAGTGGAAAGGATGTTATCATCAAGATACAGGAGAATGGATGCTGAGTGGTAAAAAAATCATCCAGTGGTATATTATCATTGCTTTGAATCCACTAAAGAGGAAAATGTATGGGACGACAAGAAAGAACTCTGAAGAGTAAATCCAGGTTTGGCTGGGAGGTGAACAGCCTGCTGCAGAGATAATGAATCAAAATAATATTTTAGAGGAAAATATACATACTACTATCTTCAAATGCAAAATAAAGTAGCAAAACCAAAAGTGTAAACCAATCCCCCCCCTTTTTTTTGCAACACAATTTTAAGCTAATGTCTGTGAAAACTCTAGGATTAAAGATCAAGGGAAAATAGAAAACATACAAGGTAAAGTGCTCACAAATTGCAGGTTTATATTGATTGCATGGATCTCTCTCAGGACCAAAAGTTCATGCTAGCAAGTTAGCAAGTATTCTTATAATGGTAGGCATGAAGGGCATGCCACCAGAAAAGAAAAAAATCAGACAAAAGGTAGAGTTTGTTATGTCTGGGAAAGGAATTCTTGGGCCAAAATGCCAGAAAGGGAAAAACAAGAATGACTCAGTTCCTAGTGGCTTGTTTTCTTCAAATTCTCTAAGAAGAAAAACATCCAATTAATTAGGAATGAGCCAGGATAGTGGTTCTCAAAATTTAGTCCCCAGAACACCAACATCAACATTATTACCTGGGACTTATTAGAAGTACAAATCATCAGGCTTTACCTCCGAATGGCCAAATCAGGAATTCTGGGGGTGGGGTCCAGCGATCTGTGTTTTAACAAGCCCTCCAATGACTCTAATCCATGCCAGGGTTTGAGAACCTCTGAGCCAGTGAATTCACTCATGTTCAGAATGAAATCTTTAAGCTTGGGATTGCTGCATCAGTTAGGATAAGGTTCAGCCGCTGCATGTAAAAGAAAACCAATTTAACAGTGACTTAGATAAGATAGGCACTTATTTTTCTTGTACATAGAAGAAGTTGAGAGAGGAGTTTAGAACTGATAGTGTGATTTCATGTTCAGCAAGGACTTACACTCCTTGCATTTTTTTTCTCCACTAAGACATAGGCTTTCATAGTCAAAGTGCCTTTAGAGTTCAAAATAGCTGCCAGAACTCCTGCATCATACCAGCTTTTCCAGGCAGAAGGTAGGAAGCAAGGTGGAAGGAAAAGAGGTACATTTCCAAGATGAACCAGGCTTCTTTGAGAAGTCTTTCTGGAAACTCCACAAAACAACTTATTCTTGTATAGTATTGACTAACTCCAGTGCTAACAGAGGCCAGGAAATACTCCTTTTATTGGTCACATTATCCATGAAATAAAATTAAGGATTTTTTTTTTCAGTAGAGAAAAAAGGAAATGATGATTGGAGGGCTCATAGCAGTCTCTTCTGTAGTTGTAAACTGACCTAACCTTAGGGCATTGCAAGTTGGGAGAAGGAGGTGTGTCCTTTTAAGAAGATACTGGTTCTTCTCTCTCCCCTTTCTAGAAAGGTGCTAAGATTTGAACAGAGAAGTTTGGGGAAGTTTTTGAGGAGAACTTCAGACCTGACATTGGGCAAGCCAGATCAAGTGCAGGGAGGATGATACCTGAAGGATTTAGCTACTTGTGGAGGGTCTGTTTCTTTAGATGGCCTTCTTTTGCAACTCAGAGGAAAACCCTAGTAGCGAGGACTTTAACCTTTCCTTCCTCTATTGAAGTTTCCTTCTGCAACGGCCCCAGGTCTTCCATGAACAATGTCAAGATACAGTACCTGCATACTTTGTGATGGTGGACTTGGGGAGGATGAAGGGCACTGCAGTCAGAGGAAGGGAAGTATTTCAGAGCAGACAGACCTGCAGACTTGAGAGTGACCGTTATGCACCCATGCCATTGTGGTCAAACTATGCAACACATACCACCATGGTCATTTGATAAAATGACCACATGAGATCATTTTGGATGGCACACAGAAACAACACTAATAACACCTTGAAAAATGAACTCAGTTGAATCAGCTTGAGACCCTCTGCCCTTCCATCTTTCCTCCTTTTTTCTGCCCAGTACAGAGATGTGATATCTGGAGCTCTAGCAGCCATTTTTTGACCACAAGGCAACACTGAGGGTGGAAACCATGTGATAAAGATAACAATGTGGAAAGAAAGCAGAAACTTAATTTCATGATGTACATCTGCTTCTAGTCTTTGTCTCTCTACCTCTGGACTTCTTTTATGTATGAGAAAAAGAAACTCTGAGTTTAAGCCACTGTTATCTTTTAGGGATTTGTCACTAGCTGCTGAATGTGATTCCTAACTGATGCAGAGACTATTTTTGCTACTTATGAGTGTGATGTGCCTGTAAGCTCATTAATCGCTGTTATCATCAATGTGAAAGACTGCAGTGTTTTTATTAAGGGGGAATTGGACTCTAACATTAATAGGCATTTGTAGTATGCTCTGAGGATAGCTGCAAATTGTCATTGCCTTAATAAAAGGTGACATTTCCAGTTGCAGCCAGGATCTTGACAGCAGCTGCAGGATCAACACTCTCTGGTTTGCTGGTTGTTCAAGAGGCCGTGCAAATGTGGGTGAACTAGTGATAACACTCATGCTGCATTTTAGAGGCTCTCATGCACAAAATAAGATGATTTCTTGAAACAAAAGTGGTGCATGTCAATGTGACAACTAGGCCACACAGGCACATGAATAGAGAGCCCCACCAAATTGCCTGGGAGTAAAAAAAGTGATGGGAGAACGCCTTGCAGGTACCCAACCTGTGGCCAGATTTGTTCTTCCCACAAAGCAGTGGAGGTGAGCTCAAATTGAAGCATCAGGTGGAGAGGGATTGCTTCTGTTCCTCATAAAGTGCATCTCATGCATTCTCAACAGGGTCGCTATTGCCTCCAAGGGGGCAAATACTGATTCTTGGGTGTGGGGGGGGCATAAACACATCTTACCCTTCTGTGCATAATGTACAGATATAAATACACAAATTGATATACAGTATATCTGGAATAATAAGCATTTTGTAATGGGTGGGAAGATAAGAAAAAAAAAGTCTGAATGGTTGCTGGGGGCAGGGTGTGTGTGTGTGACAGTGAATATAAGGTCGAGATGCACTGGTGTTCCTAGTGTGGTAGAATATATCCTTGGTCCTAATTCTCCCCTCTTCAACCCCATTTGTGTTCATCTGTGCCATTTGCTTTGGCCAGTTGGATTTTAGAGTTTGTGACTTGAGCAGAGGATTGAAATGTGCTTGTATAGTTGGACTTGTTGCCCTTGCATCCCAGTGACCACGAAACCATTGTCCCTTGGGTTTGGGCCCCTGGAACAAACCTGAACGGAACCTGCAGCCTGGAGCAGAGCCACCCAGCTCACTGCAGCCTGGATCAGGCAAACCATACCCATTCTGCAGACCCATGAGCCCAAGAATAAATGCTATTTCTGTAAGCCCCTGAGATCTGGAGGCAGGGGGTGGTTTGTAATGCAGCTTTACTGGGACAATCATTGCCTAATACATCTGGGGTTCCCTTACAGTGGGGGCCTGATCTCTCCAACAGGAAGTTCTACTTTTTAAATTTGAGGCACGTGATGACAGAAATTAGCCAAGCTCTGCTTTAAACACAACAGAATCATCATCTCTGCTGCAGAACCTGCCTCACGATATTCTCACCATTATTTCTGCTCTGCTCTGGATTCCACTGGTGTCTGCCCCTCATTCGTTGGAAGTAAGCCGTAATTTCATCAGGATGTTTGGATGTCTCGTGACTTTTGCTCACTTCCTATTTATCTTCGGGTGTTGTAACTTCTGCCTGGCCCTCTCATCCCTTGGAAGACATGATTTAGTCATGTTTTCATTCCATTCTCTCTGCAATGGGAAGGCTTTCTGGCTGGTGGCAGAATCCACAGGCTTTCGGTTTATGGGCGTTGCCCAGTAAAGCTTATAAGTCAGATATGAGATTTTACTTTAATTAATTAAGCGTTCTTTACTATGGATGCCTCCTTTACTTGCTGTGAGAAGAATGTGAAAGTCAGTTATTTGCCAGGGCCGTTTTTCCTCTGTTTTCAAACGTTTGTAAATACCCCAAGATTTAGCTCCATGTAGACAAAACAGTTTTGCTTCAGATGTTTTTGATGTCACGTAGACACAACCACATTATAGCCTCTCAGAAGAGTTAATTCCAGGAAACTCTTCAAAGAAATTGCTGATGCCTTGGTTTCTAAGAGGAGTTACTACTTATCACAAAATTTTATGGTCTTAAAATATTTTGTGTGAAGTAGAGAGAAACAGCGTTAAAATATATTACATTTAAAAATGCAATCAGTGAGTAGTCAAATGAACAAATGTATTTAAACCCTAATCAATAAAACACAAGAGCATGATATACTGATTTTGCATTTCCTTCTAAGTATGATTATAACATAAAAGAAAATTCTAAATTAAGTTCATGACCACAATAGCTGTAATTTATGACTGGGTTGTGTCACAGTAGTGAAAGCATGAGGTCATACAAGGAAAGGATGGTATTTGCATGCCACCGATAATTTTTAAAGTCAGAGATATAAAAGCACAAATAAGCTTAGCTTTATCTTCCCACACTTTTTAAAGAGCCAAACTTTCCTCATTTCCTAAATACTTCTCTGCAGTGAAGTGTTAGAGAGCTTCGTTTGTTTTGGAAGTCACTAGATTGGGCCTTTAGACGCTGCAGGCCAGGACTGCCTCAGTCTCCCCACCTCCAGTTTCCTTACCGTCCAATATTTCATTATTTAAAGTGTGGCTCATAGTCCAGTCCAGTTGCATTGGCTTCACCTGGGAGCTTGCTAGAAATGCAGAGGTTCAGGCCCTGCCCCAAACTTAGAGTCTCAGCATCTGTATTTTAATATGATCTCCAGGGGCCTCCTGTGCACATTGAGTCAGAAGCACTGGCATCTGTCTTTACCTCAGTTGTGGGAACTGACGCTGGGGCATTAGCCACGTCACCTTTTGGGTTCCTTCTATGCCCCAGGCACACTGTCCTTATATAAGGATGTCTTTAAAGGTGAAGTCCGCTGAGACAAATGCTCAGCCATATCCCTCAATTTGTAGGGCCCTCCAGCAGGGAGAGAGAGCAGTTCCTTGAAGGAGATCTGCTAGGCCCCTGACTGCAAATTACTTTGTACAGAGGAAAGCTTGGCTTGAGAGGGCCTGGCTTGGGGCCGAGGGAACCACACTGCAGCTACCACATGGAATGGGGTGACCACTGTGGCGCCCAGCTTCCCCTGCGGGGCCTGCTGACGTGGGGATAGGGTTGGCAGGGGACACATCCTGCATAGAGAACTCTAGAGAATGAGGAGCTCTCAAAGGCTGAACTTGAGATACTGGGCTGACCTTGAGCCTTTTGGCTCAAGACACAATGAAACAAGACGTACCATGTTTCATTTATTGAACACCTACTATCTCCCAGGCTCCAATTTAGTTGTCTTATGTACCTCATCTCATTCAATTAAAATCCTTCTGAGAGGTAGCTCTTACTGTTACCACTTTATAGATGAGGAAACTGAGGCTTAGCCTGGTTTCATGGTTGTTCCAGAAACTTTAGTCCAGAGCAGTAGAGTGGGATTTGAATTCAGGACTTTCTGAGTTCACCAAACCCAGACTCCTCCTATGCCATAAAGAACCAAGTACCTGCTGTTTTCAGAGCAGTGAGCTAGGGGTTAGGGCTTCGGGGTTCATGGCTAAGGTTGCTACCCACACAGGGATGATGGTCAAGAGGGAAGTGAGGGGCAAGCTGTGTTAACAGTGGGCACGGCGACTGGTGCCTTCCCTCCTCTGTTCCCACAGAACTGGACTTCTCTTGAGTATGTGTGTGGGTGTCCAAGAGGTCTTCCTGAACTGGACCCCTGAGAATTGATAATGGCTGGATGTGTGAGCCACTCTGGGTCCACAGACCCCACCGAGGGCTGCTTTGTTTTCTTGTCTCATGACACAGAAGGAGAAATAGGAAGTAGGAAGGAGGCCCGCTATGCATGGGCCCAGAGGAGAAAGAGGAAGGGTCTAGCGGGTTCCTGCTGACTAGCAAAATGGGCCCCACTGACTGTTTCAAACTGTCCCCCTTCAAGCAGCAAGCCCCCCCATGGCGCTGGCATGAATAGAAGGGACAGAATTGTTGGAGAGAGTGTCAACATCCTATTCCCCTAAGTGTTGAGCCATACATATTCCCTCCTTCCTAAGCAGGGGCTGTGGGGAAAATGCCAAAGGAGCTGAAGCCATATTTTCTGCCCTGAGAAATGTTGGTTCTAGTTGGAAATAAGGCAGTGGGGTGCTAGGACCAGCTGGCTTGGGCTTGTGAGTGCCTGTTGGATGGGTCTTTTGCCAGCTCATTCTGGGATGTCATGTTGGTGGCCTGACAGGCCACGGTAGGAGTATTTACACCACAGAAATTGTCAAATGCTACACACCGCTGCTCTTATTCCCATAGAGGCAGTTGTTCAGCATTTACCAGCACACCTCTGCAAGCAGGTAGGTATAAACACAAAAGATCCACAGAGTGGAGCTAAAGAGTCATTCATCAGTAAGTTACATCTAATATTCAAGTTAAAACCCTTCATAACCCATGTGTAGCATGAGAAATTTCTCGAACAGATTTTTAAACTCTGGCAGCTGGTCTTCTGTTTTTTTTGAAAATAATTCCAAGGAATCCAGAGTTTGTGGGAAAGGGAATTGATGTGGGTTATCCATCAGGTATGAGAAGGGATTAGAAGAGAGGTCGTCATCTTGAGCCTCCTCAGAATGCCCTGGTGGCTTGTTAAAACTCCCATTGTTAGTTCTCACTTTCAGCGTTTCAGATTCTGTAGGTCTGGGCT
Organism: Smutsia gigantea; assembly: GCA_032199065.1. Lineage (NCBI taxonomy): Eukaryota > Metazoa > Chordata > Mammalia > Pholidota > Manidae > Smutsia > Smutsia gigantea. Next base: position 230,702 of record JAVSCE010008700.1, on the reverse strand, counting down.
GAGGTCTGAAGAGTTTGCCTTTCTCCCATATTCTCCAGCAGTACTGGTGGTGCTGGTCGGGAGATTCTGAGAGCCACTGGGTTAGCGTCAGGGGCCAGTGCCAAAGCATCTCAGTAAGAATGTGAATGAAGCCAGGGTTAGAAAAAGGGGTGATGAGAAGGCAAAGTGGATTGAAAGAAGCACCCTGTTTGTTAAGCGCCCAAGATACACTGGGCATTCAGTGCAACGTATTTTAATATCCTGTTTCCTTTACCGTCCTCTCCCATTACTAAATGCACTCATGGAAAGGATGAACTGCAAACGACAGACGCCCAGTTCTGGGGCTGACCATTTACTCCACTGCAGTGAGCTTAGAAACAACAGGGCAGAGAGGAGGAAGGAGAAAGGAGAATTTCATTTTTCTCTTGATTCCTGGGCTTGGATCATTATGTCATCATCTGTTTGAGATGGGCCAAAACACAGAGTAGAAGCTGAAGAAATTTGTCCAGTCTTGAACTCAGCCCAAGGAAGGGTAATAGTTCCCATTTCCCAGCGCTTGCCTTGTCCCGGGGCCCCCATTCCCTGACAGGGCAGGGACCAAGCAGAGGAAAGCGGGTGTAGTGCAGGAAGGGTGGTCGTTGCTGGCATACGGATGAGCAGTAGCTTCAGTCACCACCACACCCAAGTCTCGTGCTACTCCCATTAATTTTCTCAGTACTGTGACTGTAAGTGAAAAGCAATATTGCAGCGCATCCCATTATAACCAGATTCCTGTCCCCCAGGACTCATTGAAGAGAAGAAAGTGTATTTATGGCTGTGAGGCACCGTTAATCTCTGCACTTAGGACTTCATACAGGGTTGTACAGCAGCGGTAAAGCTGGGACTCTCTCTTCCTCTCTTTCCTTTCTCCAGTGATGCACCTTATCAAGTCTCAGCTGGACATTTTATTATAAATTAGGCCCTGAGATATTGGTTTCATAAGCACCTTGGTTAGGAGCTATTGAATAAGATTTCCTCTTTCATTTCCTATTCTGGGATCACCCATCCTTTCCAGTGCGAGGTCCCGTGTGTATGAAACTTTCTCTTCGGAGAAGTTTGTTTGCGGGAAGCGGAAAGGAGGCACATCATCCTTGGAAAATGGGGAAATGAAGCATTTTGAGGTTTTTGTCTGTGTGACTGATTCCTTCCTGGAATTATTAGAAATCAACAAGTCACTTTTCTTTTCTCTTCCTTCTTATGTAAACCATCTCTTTTATACTCTTCCTGCTACTTAATGTATATTAATGCTTAATACATGGATACTTAATGTATTATCAATTACTAATTAGTACGTTAATATTTAATATATTAGTTGTTTTTTGCTGTGTAACAATATTACTGTGAGCTTAGTTGCTTAAAACAACTCATATTTGTTATCTCATGGTTTCTCTGGGTCAGGAGTCTGGACACAGTATAACTGGACCCTCTGCAAGAGTGCTATGAAGGTGTCCACTGGGGCTGTGGTTTCATCTGAGGCTGGACCAGGGAAGGATATGTTTCCATGCACACATAGTGTTGGAAGAAATCAGTTTCTTGCCATGGGCCTAAGGGCTTCAACTTCTCGTCTTCAGTTCCTAGAGGCCACCTGCATGGTGTCTTGCTTCCTCAAAGCCAGCAGAGGAGAGGGAGACTCCAGTAAGACAGATGCTAAAAGCTTATGTAATATAATCATCTGTAGCCTGTCATCTTTGCTATATTCTCTTGCTCAGAGACAAGTCACAGGCCATGTCCACGCTTGAGGAGAGGAGGACACATAGGACATAAACACTGGAGGGGGGATGATGGGGACCGCCCTAAGAATTTGTCTGCCACCACAGGAGTTATCAGTAATGATGATAAAAAATAGCAATGGTAACTGTTACTATTTGTACCTAAAATAATGAATCTTCAAAGTATGTATATGTTCACTCTCATGTTAGCCATTGAGAAAAATAAGGAAGGTAAAGAAGGTGGCTAAATCCACACATTCTTAAAGTCAGGTATTGAAACCTCAAAAGCCTGCAGGGGTCAGGTGGGAAAGGTCCATGGATGAAATGGGAATGGTAGACTCTATATAAGCAGAAGCACGCTTGATATGCCTTACGAAGACAGTCCCTGGTTGGCCTCAGCTTGTTTTTGTTCTTCAGATTTTAGTTAAAACTCTAATTAAAAAAAAGAAAGAGACTTTTTAAGGGCTGGTTTAAGTTGATGACAAAATTGAGAGGAAGGCACAGAGGTTCCCCATATTCCCTGGCCCCACAATGCACAGCCTCCCCCATTATCAGCGTCACTCAACAGATGGCGTATTTTTTTTATTTCGGTATCATTAATCTACAATTGCATGTGCAACATTATGGTTATTAAACTCCCCACTTGATCAGGTCCCCCCACCAACCCCATTACAGTCACTGTAGATGGCGTAATTTTTAAGGTTGAACTTACATTGAGATGTCAGAATCCCCCAAAGTCTGTTGTTTACTTTCAGATTCACTCTTGGTGTTGTGCATTTCACGGGCTCGGACCAAAGTATGACATACATCTGTAGTTATACAGAGTATTTCTACTGTCCCCCCAAAACACTCCGTGATTTTTAAAAGTTGATTATTGATTAAAAGAGGTCCTGGCAGAAATAAATACAACTGAAGGTAGAAATAAATACACTCTATACCTGAAGGTAATATTCATTTTATGACTATAAAGGTACCATTCATTTTATGGGCCACTATTTGGTGATAAGTGGTAGATCTGAATCCAGATTTGTTGTCTATTCGTCAGGAGCTTTGGGTTGTGAGTGACAGGAATGGATTGAACATGAATTAGCTGAAAAAGGAAATTTATTTGACTCCTATAACATATGAAGAGTGCAAGACTCCAAAGTCTCACTGCTGGATCCAAGACTCAAATGATGTCACCAAGAATGTGTCTTTCCAAATTACCTGATTTTAAAAATAGGCCAAAGATTTTAATAGACATTTCTCAAGAGCAGATATACAAATGGCCAAAAACACATCAAAACATGCTCCATATGCATTAGTCAGCTGGGGAATGCAAGTCAAAAATCACAATGAAATACAACTTCATACCTCCTAGGATGGCAATAATAATACTAATAATGACAGAAGATAACAAGTGTTGGCGAGGATGTGGAGAGAAGGCAGCCCTGGTGCACTGTTGGTGGGAATGTAAATGGTACACCTACTATAGGAAACAATATGGAGGTTCCTCAAAACATAAAAAATAGAAAAACCGTGTCATCTAGCAATCCCACATCTGGGTGTGTGGCCAAAGGAAATGAAAACAGGATCTTGAAGAGATACCTGTACCCCATGTTCACTGCAGCATTATTCACAATAGCCAACAGAAGTATCTGTCGACAGATGAGTGAATTAAAAAAAAAAGACATTATGATTTGAGTTCATAATGCTGCATTATATACTTGAAGTTTAGGTATAAGGGAAATCATGGACATGAAACATGAATATTCCAGACAGAGCGAAGAGTCCATTTTGGGGGAGACTTTGGTGCCCCAGTTGAGAAGGGCTGTAAGTGCCATGTTGGTGAGAGGTCTGCCCTTTACCCATAGGATAACAGATTGAAAAGACTGTAGAGCAGAGGTTTTAGATTGCTTGTACAAATGTCCTTCTTACATCTTTATTTCTAAATAATCTGTGTATGATTGCCATTCTATTTTTTTCCCATAGGTATGATCTTTTATTTTATTGAAGTATGGTGGACAATACAATATGACATTAGTTTCAGGTGTACAATGGATTGATTCTACACCATTCTGCTTTCTGATTTATCAATTTGAAGCATTGTCACTGATTTTTCTATTATTAAAGAGGAGAATTTGGGTCTCTGTAGCCTTTATTTTCACATCCTCCCAAAATATCAATTTTTTACCAAACCAAGTCTTATAAAATGGCTGTTAGGTAAAAGTGCCCACAGATGGGTTAGTTGTGTGGATATATGCCTCACCCTCAATGCCAGCTCCCATAAAAAATCCTAATAGTCAGTGGGGTTCGGGGCAGTGTTCACCAGTGACAGGTGGCTGCACGCACTGTACAGCTCCTGGAGCAGAAGCCTCCTTGAACGTCAAGCTTCTGTCACTCTGCTCCTGCGGAAACTGCATGTCAAGCCAGAGACTTCACTAGGGTGGAAGAGCAAGGCCCCTGGTTTCATCTCCCCACTCCATCCTTCAAAAGGAGCACCACCAGCTCCCCACCTTCTTTTTCTAATCATGCAGGCACTTGGAGCCACATGGGGGAAGAGGCTGCTGGCTGGCCTTCCTCACTCGGTCCAGAGAGACTTGAATCAGGGTTTTTTCATCAACAGCTTTGCCACCTTCCCTGTGTGTCAAACCATGGTGGCTTTTTGTACTGTTGGACGGGCATTCCTGACCACCAGGGACAGTTTCTGCCTCTGATGGAGCAGCACGTGGACGAATCGTGGTCCCATTTCACCCCTGCCTTGTGTATCTGGCAGGTGGAAAAGGCAGGAGAGCAGAAAATGAGAAAGGAGATGCCAGCTGGGCAGACTGGAGGGCAGGATATGAAAAACTCTGATTTCATAATTCGTTATGGATGCCAGGACCCAGTCCTCCACTGGAACTACTTCACTGTAAATTAAGACAAAGACCACTGAGTTGAGAGAATAGAGTGATTGGTCTATTTAGACAACCTGGACATCTTTGGCCACAAGTTGAACTCAGAGCTGGGCTGGAAAGCTCATTCAGATACGCATCCTCCTCCTTCATGAAGACTTGTCCAAAACTTCTAAAACTCAGACATGATTGTTCTTACAATACCCCAGATGTCTATATGGCAATGACTGCTTGAGCTGAGTGGTGGGTCCTCGCTTTAGCAGAGCAGTTTCTCTCCAGTCCCCGACTCCCCACCACTCCTTACTGTCTTATGCCACATCCACTTTGTTTACTCATGCTTGGTCCCGTGGCATTTGAGTTTGCAACCCCTACACTGTGAAGCATGATGAATACAGAACATAAAATCTGAGTCTTTTGGAAGCACAGAGAAGAGAGTTGGGGAAATCATAAAGCAAGCCGTATCTATGCTGGGTCTTCAGGGTGAGAGCAAGCTTATTACAAGAGAAGAGAAGAATGGCATTCTTGGCAGAGGGAACAGAATGTCCAAAGGTAGACAGGCTTGGGAAGATGCAGAATATCGCTCCCTCTGTCATGACATTTGTGGCATTTGCCATGGTTGCAATCTATTAATTTCTTTGATACTGAAGAAGAAAACTCTATTCCCCGTAACCACCATACCAGCCTGAGCTTCTGGTACAGCTTTAATTTTCCTCTTGTTCTATTCATCAAACACACACAAAAAACTTTTTAAAGAAAAGAATCTTTTTGAGCCAGCAGCATTTTGCTTCCTTGTCTGCTGCTTGCTTTGTATAGAAATTGATTTGTTTTCTTTGCAGCATGCTGGGGAATTTACCTTCTTTGCCCTCATCTCAGTTTATTTCACAGCTTCAGATTCTCAAATTACAAGCTCAGAACAGGCAGGCTTTCTGAGTAAAGATACGTGCAGACTGTCTGAATATGAATCCTTTCCTCATCATCCCTAACTCTGTGTTTCTGGGAGGTGCCCTAATGTCTCTGGGCTTCAGTTTCCTCATTTGTAAAATGGGAATAACAGTAGTCTCTAGGTTTTAGCATTATTAGGAATGCTAAATTTAATGAATTACTACTAATGAATTAATGAAGAGCGCTTGGAGCAATGGCTAGGCAATGGCTCTCAGTGTACGTGGTCTGTTACTATGGATGCTTCTCAAAAGTGTGTGGCTCTCTGCCAGTTGTTGGGGCAACAGGAGAGATGTGGTCCCAGCAGCAGGCAGCTGAGCTTCTGGTGGGAAGGTGTCAGGAAGGTCTGAGCGGAGAAGAACATTTTTGCTTTGCAAATCCCTTGCTTTTCCATTTTAGATGGAAATGGCAACATCACCAACCTCGAGTCTAAATCCTTGATTCAGAAATGTCACTCTTCCCTGAACTTTGCTGGAAACTTCATGCTGGGTAGAGAGACACATCGGTGCACAGGCGCTGGACCATGTCACACTGTAATCCTTGGCTGTGCGTTGGCATTTTTTCATTCCCTTTCAAGAAAGCCCAGCAGGAGAGGGCAGGGAAGGATTCTACAAAGAGATATACTGGAGGTCGTATTTAACACGGCCCAGTGATAAATCAGTGTTTATGTGGGGCATGCATTTCTGCTTTATGGTGGTATAGTCAGAACAGATGTATTAAAAAAACAAAACAAAACTGCAGAAGAAAAAAAATCAGGTGGTTATTATTGATTTTGTCTTGAAAGTAAGCCCCAACCACAGGTTCTGGAAGGTGCCTCACTGTTCTTATTCTGATGGGGAAGGAAATGCCCTTAGGTCTTAATCTCCCATCCTTATGCTGCCTTTTCACTGTGATAGTGCTTTTGCTGTCACATTTTGGTGACAAATGTGCACCTTGTGAGCGTTGAATTTATTCAGCTAGTCCACCTAGGAGAGATTACAAATGAGGAGCAAGGGCAGGATCTATGAAATGTACTTGTAAAAGGAAAAAAAAGTGGCATTAGAATGATGCTGGCATAGCATCTCCTCCAGCCAGGGTCTGGAAAGGAAGTGAAATGAGATGAATTCATTTCTGATGGCTACATATTTGCAAAATGAGGCCAAAGGCCAGTAGGAAAGGGAAACTCAGAGGCTCCACCAGAGTAATGATTATGGACAATCAAATGTGCACCAAATTAATTGGCTCAAACCACATCATATCTGGGATTAATCTACCATTCCTTTCATAGTTGGCCCTGACATAGGGAGACTGGAAGTTAAGGATAGGGGACTGAGGAGATGATACCATGCACAAATAATCCTTAAAACAAGCATAGCCAAATGAAGGGTGTTCTTTCAATTGAGAGACTTAACATTCAAGAGACAATGGAGTGATAGGGAATGCAAACAGCTGTTACTTACTGACAATAAATCTTGGTCCTTGCTACTAAAAGTTGTCATAGTGCTGTGGGAAGGCTTCTGCTGATCTCTTCTTGGGAGGGGTCTTGGCAGGGGGCGAGAAGGGAACTCAGTGTGAAATGAGAAGCCAGTGCAACTACTCTATTCCTTACTGTTTCCTACACTGATGATTGTTGAAAGGCATGGGTGGGGAGAGAAAAGATACCTGCAACGCAAGGAGATGCCAACTCAGTCCTGGTTACTCTTTATTGCATATCTGTTAGGTGCCAAACACTTTCTGTATGATATTATCGTCAATCATCACAAGACCTGTGAAAGTTAGGTAACATGTCTCTATTTTTTGAATGAGCTACTAATTTCAGAATAGCTTCAGAATTAAAGAAGAGTTGTAAAGATCATGAAATTCCCAGTATTCCCCTCCCCAGTTTTCCCCATTGCCAATCTCTTACATCAGCGGGGTGCATTGGTCAAAGCTAAGCAACTGACTTTGTTAGATTACTATTAACCATGTTCCAGAATTTATTGGGATTTCACTGGTAATGTCCTTGTCTTTGTCCGTTTGGGCTGCTATAACAAAAATATCATAGGCTGGGTGGCTTAAACCACAGAAACTTATTTCTCACAGTCTGGAGGCTGGGAAATCAAGATCAAGGGGCTGGTATATTTGGTGTCTGGTGAAAGTCTACATCCTGGTTCACGGGTTGTCTTTTCGCTGTGTTCTCACATGGTGGCAGGGCTGAGGGAGCTCGCTAGGGTCTCTTTTATAAGGGCACTAATCCCATTCATGACAGCTCCACCCTCGTGACTGAATCACCTTCCAGAGGCCCCATCTCCTAATACCATCACTTGGGGGTCAGGTTTCAACACGGGAGTTTTGAGGGGAACACAAACATTCAATTTGTAGTGGCCCCTTTTCTGTTCCAGGGTCCCATCCATGGTATCACGTTCCATGCAGTTATCACGTCCCCAAGCTCCTCTGCTCTGTGGTAAGCTCTCAGTCTTTCCTTGTTTCTCATTTCCTTGTTAGTCTGGGGGAGTCCTTATTATCTTTATTCTAACAAGAAATTCAGCCTCAGAAAGGCTGAAGGCTTGTTCACGTTCAGACAGCTTGTGGCAGCAGTGCCCGATTTCTGCTAAGCCAGTTTCAAGCCTGCTTCTCGGGCTTGAGCATGCACTCGAATCACCAGATGGGCTTGTGAGGACTCAGATTGCTGGGACCACCCACCGATGTTCAAGTTCAGTAGTTCTGGAGTAAAGCCAGAGCTTGCATTTCTAGCAAGTTCTCAGATGTTAAAGCGGCTGCTGTTGGTCCTGGGACCGCATGTTGAGAACCACTGTATTAAGCCAAATACCATTTGAGCTGTTTACCCAGATCAAATTAATCAGACAGTTGTCATATCTCCATTTCACTTTCTGAAGTGTAAGAATAAGTTAGACTCTGAGATGACTTTCCCTCCCTCTCTCCCCGTTTTGAGCATCACTGAACTAGGCACAAAGAAGATAGTCAACGGTACTTTTTACCCTGAATAGTAGAAAGGGTACAATGTTTGCAGCCCGGCACAGACTGGTTTGTGCCCTGTCCTCTCACATCTGAGGTGGCCTTGTGACTTCCTGTGAGTATCCTGGTCTTCGTGTCCTCATCTGAAAAATATTAATAACTAATTCCTACCCTAGACATTGAACTGAAGCAGTAATTGAAAGAAAGAGAAGACTGAAAGATGAAACAATGTACCTTCATATATTCCCTGGGAAATATTAATATTTTTTTTCTTTCATCCTGAAAAGATTTCATTATTATTGATTCAAACCTTATTCTTCTTTTCCTGCTTTTTAAAATATGCTGCTACAAAACTGACAGGTGCTAAAAACAAAGTCTGGAGTTGGATAACCACTCATTGAAGAATTAAGCCTCTAAGGGGAATGGACAATAGGGCCTCACTAAAGAGGCCCTATTTATTGAACCTAAATAGTAAATGGCAAAGTAAACCTTTATGCCAGTATTATAGCTTCCAGTGACCTGGCATTTAATGAAGCCACAGGTAAGAAATTACCACACCATTGTTAGTTAAAAACAAATCAAGTAACTGCTAGTTACTTAAAAGCAAATTAACTATGTTATGCATTGTTTTCTGGAGCAGTTTATAAGGGAATAACTCAAAACCAAGTTCCTTAGACAATCTTGACCCTGGGACTATTTTCAATCTTTCTTTAAAAGGATCTTGAGGGAGAAAAAAATATGCAACCTTGTAATGTTATCTGAGAAAGAGCTGCAAATTTCCGAAATTCTTGAAGTATTCATAACCTTAAGTACTCCCATATTAATGATTAATATTATTTTTAAGCTCTCTCCCTATTTCATATTTTGATTAGAAGCTGTCTGACTTTGAAGTCAAGCCTACTTTACAATAAAATATGAAACTTGAGTTACTTCATTTGTTAGGCTTCACATCTCTGCTCCTTAATCATTTAAAACACTTCCAAACAATCACAGGTTTTCTAAAACAAAGCACAAATCATCATGCACACAGGCCTTGGGGGCAGAGAACAGAATTCTGTGTGTGTTAGCCTACTTAATCATCCAATTTTGGGGAAGATAATCTGTTTTAATTTTCTAGGACTGTGTTCACTTGCTTTCATTATTTCCTTTTCTTCAAAGATCAACTTGACAACTATTTTTCTTCACAACACGGCTTATGGTATTACTCCAAATCCATCTGATTTCATGGCCGTCAGGGTTGATTTTATGTATTATGAATTTCTCAGTTGGCAGTGTTTATTAGATGGAAACTTAACAACTTTTGGTAGAAGTATTATCTTGTAGAAATTGTTGCCAGGGTGTTTTGAAAAAGAGGGAAATATTAGTGTTTGCAGAGGGAGGCTGAGGAATAGTTCGCAAAATCTACTTAATAACAGTGTGTTGGATCATGCTTTTGAGATGTGCACTATTTTGTTTTTGTGTCCTCTCCCACCACCCCCATTGAAGCAGTGAATTGGCTTTGTACTCCTTGCCTCAGGCAACGTTTGTGTCAGATCCATCTCCTTTTCCTCCCTCCCACTTTAAAATACTAAACCCATGACTTTTCTCCAGACTTAGAAAACAGGGACCTCGTAAAGATTCCTGGGTTTCTGAGATGGCAGAGCAGCAGAGAGCTAGTAGGTATTGAAACAGGTATTGTATATGGCAGCAAGAAACAGAGACCACTGCCTCCTAATATATTAGCTTAAGTGTTCCACAAAGTGGTCTAAACAAACACAAAGAAATCCAGAGGTAGGCAGTCCAGAACTGGTGTGCCACTGACACAAAGTTATCAGGGACTTTTATCTCTTTGTTCCTCCATCTTCATTTTATGGTTTCCATTCTCAAGATTGCCTCATATTCCAAGATGGCTATCAGAGCACCAGCCATCACATCTGCATTCTTGACATCAGGAAGGTTGAAACAGTATTTATCCTAAACAAAGTAACTCCTTTTGAGAGATATGTACCAGAAGTCACATGTAACATATCTACTTATATCTCACTAGGCAGAACTTAGTCACATGGCTATATCTAGCTGACAGGAGACTGGGATGTTTAGTATTTATAACAAAGTTCTGTTACTAAGGGAGAAGAGGAGATGGATATTTGGAAAGCAGCTAGCAGTGCATGCCACAGACCTGAAGGGGCTCTGGGGCTGAAGCAAAGTGAGTGAGCTTCATGTGTTCTAGATATGGATCAATGATAATGGACCAGATGCTGTGCCCCTTTGTGCTCGATGATTTGGTACAATGTAAAACCAATACAACCTTACCTCCTTGGGGGAGAGAACAGGGAGGCACCCAAGACCTTCAGGTCAAAGGAATGAAGCTTGAAATAAAAATTAAGCAGAGTTATAGAAAACAAAGAAAGCTTTGATTCCTTAAACACCTGAGTCTGGACTGAGATTTGTAATTACTATTGGGGTAGGGTATCTAAGAGTTCAAGCTTTGATTCAAGGTCTTTCTTTCCTTCTCTTTCTTTCCCTCCCTCCCTCCCTCCCTTCCTTCTTTCCTCCCTTCCTCCTTCCCTCCCTCTCTCCCTTCCTTCGTTCCTTCATTCCTTTTTCTTTTTTTAAGTTAAGCATCAGGACTTCATTAATTGCCTTTATTGTAAAAGTGCAACATGTTGGAAGGCTTGAGAAGTATTTTTCTGAACTGACTGATCAACTGCTGAAGACAGGGGCTTTTATCTCTGCAGAGTCCTGACAAACCTAGATATTTTATGTGTGTTTGTTAAATGAATGCAGAAATGATGGTAATCTAAGAGGTTTGGGTCCTGCATTTTCATGTCTAGTTGTGTGTCTCTGTAATAGTGAGAACTCCTTTAGCTGCAAGTAACAGAAATTGAGGTCAAAATGCTTAAGACAAAAGATGATTCACTGGCTCCTATAATTTAAACTATGGGCTTCAGGAATGGCTGAATCTAGGATTTCAATGACCTCATTAGAACAAAGTTCTATATTCTCCAATGAACTTTTCTCTGTATCAGCTGCATTCTCAGGAGGCTTTCCTCTCATGGTGGTAGGATGGCTGAGAGCAGCTTTATGAAAACTTATTTTCTAGCTTTGAGTCCAGTGGGTGAGAATATTTTTCCTCAGGCAGCAGTAAGAACAGTCCCTCAACTAAGTCTCATTGATTGTGACTGTTCTGACTTGAGATCAGAACCCTTCTCAGAACCTTTCACAAGAATGGGACAGGATTTAAGATTCAAGCCCACTCTGTCAATCAGGGATCAGTCGGGAGAAAGAAAAACACACCAGTTATTTTAACAGGAATAATTTAATACAGGTGAGCCAAATCCTGTCTACTGCCTGTTTTTGTAAATAAAGTTTTACTGCGACACAGCTAGGCCCATACATTTAAGTATTGCCTATGGCTGCTTTCATGCAGATAGTTGCAACAGAGACCACATGAACTGCAAGCCTGAGATATTTACTATCTGGCTTTTTATGGAAAAAGTTTACTGACCCCTAATTTTATATAAGGACTGGTAGTCAAATGTTGAGACCCTGAAAAGGAAAAAGAGAACAGCAAGATACGGAGGGAGAAGTTGCTGGAAGCATCTACCTCTAGGACTGATTCTTTCAAAAGGGAAGGATTAGAATTATTAAAACTTAGAGTTTTGGAGAAGAGGCCTCATAGAGCTGACACTTCAGACCTCCAAGGAAGGACTGCCTTGGTGCTGGTTTTGGTGTTGCTGAGGATATGCAAGGAGGCAGGTTCTGTGAACGTTTAAAGCACTGCAAACTAACCCACTGCTATTTCTGGAATCAACTACCACTGCTGAGGCAGAAAAGCATTGCTGGGGTGACACTGACAGGAATAGGAAGTAACAAAAAGAAGGACCATGTCCCTTCTTTGTCCTCTAGCCTGCCAGTTTTAGTGGCAGAGTCCAACTGGGAGGAGCTGTGAGGGAGAAATGAGCTTGCAGGGTCCCGGCCCTGGCATCACAAAGTGGAGTATGGACACACAGGCTTGAAGTTGGAATACGAGAGCTAAAAAATTGGCACAACCCACCCTTTGGCCGCTCAATACTCATCTGTGTGCTTCTACACATATTTGATCTTCCACCGACAATACAAACAGCTCTGTGCTTCCACCTAACAACATACAGCTATCCTTCATCCAAGCAACGGTATCCTCACCACCAGCTCCCCAAAATGAAGAGACTGAAAGTCACGGTGGTTGTTATACCCCTTTCTGGGTTAGGTTAATGACTTTCCAAAATCAGTCATAGTCCCACTAGAATATCCTCTTACTTAATGGCTAAATGGTAAAGTTGACTGCCACTAACAAGACTTGTATAAGATATGAGAGAAGAAGAAAAGAGAGAGAGAAATTATGACACACACACACACACACACACACACACACACACACACACACACACACACACACCAAGCAAGGAAGAAGATGGGCATTCACATCTCCAGTCCTTGTTTCTGTAACTGGTCATGGTTGTACACTTGATATTACATGGCCCTCCTCCTTCTACCTATTTCATACTTCCTTTGTCCTCAGCCAGGACCTCAGCTGGTAGGGTTCTTTTCCTGGTGGTGAAATTCAAACTTTCACCCCTGAGAAATATTTTGTTGTTGTCATTGTCATCTTCCATTAACCCAATGCATAGAAGTGCTGAGAGGAACCCCAGAGAATCTGATCCAGACAGAAATCTTGCTTTTATGGTGATTCCCCTTTGGGACTGAGATTTTTTGCATGGATATTTACAAGTGTAAGAGAGAATGGTCTGTATTTTTTTCTGGGTTGTGTTATCTTTTTCAGTTTCATGAAAATACACACAAACTTTCCTCCTTTTTGTTTTTGAAGAATCAATTTTCACCTTGGCGTTTTTCCCTCCTTGCCAGCTGAACTTGGAAAGGCATTTCCTCTAAAAACTGAATTTGAGGAGGCCTCCTGTTTTGACAATATTGGGTCTTCCTATCTCAAATTGGTCACGATAGTCTGGGTTTAACCTCCAATTCATAGACTGAAGAAAGAGTGGCTTGGAATAAGCCTGGAGAGTTAACAGGAAACTTCAGCAAAGGTTTGCAGAGATTCACTTCCACTTTAAGAACAAAGGTCAGTGATACAGGTTTTCAGCTGGGCATTAACACAGATTTTACATGTTAAAGAGTTCATGCTTTCTCATCATAGGAAAATTACTTTACTCCTCTATGCTTCAGTTTCCACATCTGTAAATCATAGAAAAATAATCTGTTACAAGGCTTTTGAAAATCATTTTAGGTAAATGATATCTCCAAAACACTTGTCCCAGTGTCTGGCATATCATAAGCGTTTACAAATAAAACTCATTTTTTTGTGCATATTCATTTTTTGTGTGTGTTTAAGCAGTGGTTTTTTTAGTTTCTTCATACTAAACCAGACCTTTTTTGTAAAGGTCATTCCTAGACACACATATATATCCAGAAAACTGTTGATTTCTGTGTATTTACCTTGTATCCAGCCATCTTACTGAACTCTTTTACTCTTATATTTCTTCAGCTAATTTTCTTGACTTTCCTGGTTATTCACTCATATTGCCTGCACGTAGTTTATTTTCTTTTCAAATCATTATTTGTGAATTACCTTCAACTTGAATTTGTTGGGAGGATAATATTTATCCTTGGTATCCAAGCCAGAATTGCATATTACAAATAGATTGTTTGGTGGAGAAGTGACCCACAGTTTGAATTACCTCTGCAGCTGAATAGGATGGTAATTGCAATGATTGCATAAGACACCATTTGGAAATCAGAAGTTGGATATTTAACCTACCAGGTGGAAGAGAAAACAGACTTATGTGTATGATTGAGTTTAATGGACTGTTTATAGGACCTCCACATTCCCCATGTAAAATCATGCATTTATTCCATCTTGAACCAAGGAAAGGTCAGAGTGGTTTAAACACACATCCCTTCCCCTCACAATTTACTGTTGGTTTGGAATATAAAATGCATCTTGATTTCTAGAATTGCTGATTATGTGTGTCACTCAATAAATATCATGTATATTTAAATGTAAAGATCAGCATATTGAAGACACCTAGAATAGAGTTCCTGACATATAATACGTGCTATAGACTGAATGTCTGTCCCCCTCAAGTTCATATGTTGAAACCCTAACCCCCAGGGTGATGCTGTTTGGGAGACTTCAGCTCCTAAGGGACCATGCCTCCCCCCACTCCCGCTGCCCCAGGAAACATCAGCATCTGGTATCTGATTCTGCTCATTCAAGCTGATGAAAATGATAATTTTATTGTTCATCATCATAAATGATGTGTTAGAGGTTGTAATTTCATTCATTCAAAGTGCGAAGGCTTAAGGAAGATCAAGATCTTTGGGACTGGAGTGAAGGAGACAAGGGTATATTAGTAGAAGAGGGTGGAGAAGAGACAGGAGGCAGACCATGTAGGCCCAGTTTGACATGGTAAGAACTTGAATTTGGGGCTGGAAGATACTAGGCCACAGTCCTTGGACATACATGTTGTAGCTATGGAAGTAAGGGGCTTTCTGTCCCAGAACAATTTCTGCTATGAATCCAGTGAAACCGAAGTAAGGCAAGGGAAAGGACAGATTGGGAGAAACCGTTTTTATTGCTCACAGCTTGCTCAAATTTGCTAGCCAGGCCTGGCTCTGACCATCCCCCCTGGCTGCAGTGCTCACCGCCCCTTACCCCCACCGGCTTCCTCCAGTAGGAACTCCATGGGCCAGTCCTTGGTGACAGGCAGATGCCAGACCAATTACATACCAAGAACGGAGGGGAGGAGAGAATGGCCGTTTTCTCTCCACCCTTTGCCCCCCATACCCCTGAAGCTCTGAAACATCCATTGGTATGTAAATGGACTAAGGCTAGGCAGGAGATTCCAGAAATTCTACCATTTACCCCACATATATTTAAAAAGGAGGAGAGGGAAAGTTATGTTTATTGTTTACCTATTGTCTTTGCTTGGGTTGCTGTGTTAAAAATTCCACAGTGAGTGTGGCTTAAACAACAAACATTTATTTCTCATAGTTCTGAAGGCTAGGAAGTGCAAGATCAAAGTGCTAGCAGATTCAGTGTCTGGTGAGGGCCCACTCCCCAGAAGATGAACAGCTGTCTTCTCCTTGTATCATCACATGATGGGAAAGTTGGCAAAGAGCTCTCTGGGGTCTTTTTTATAAAGGCACTAATCCTATTCATGAGGGCACCATCCTCATGACCTAGCCACCTTCCAAAAGCCCCACTTCCAAGCACCATCATCCAGGAATTGACATACTGTCAATTATGCTCAGATTCCATGGGTCATATACAGTAGATCACTAACAGTAGGATGGGGAAATATTCTCTACCCTCTGTTATGGAGGTATTTTCATATCAAAGGATGGAATTCTAATACTGGGAGGGCATGAAGAATTGTAAACAACGATTCCATCAACTACAGTTTCATTGCTATTAGTACCACCTGACAAGAAACCAGCATGAGGAATGTAAGGCTAAGAGATGAAGACAATAGCACTGATAACATTAGACTCCTGAAACCTGACCTTCTGGGATTTTTCATTATGTGAGGCAAAAAAAAACAGATTTTAACTTAAGTCAGTTAGAGTTGGATTACTATCCCTTGCCATTGGAAGAGTCCTAAGAATTAAAAAAAAAAAGTGAGATGAGAAAGAATTCATTAGTGTAGTAGACCAATAGATTAGTAATGGGCTAGCTGATTAGATTATAGTTTATAAAATATTTAGATACTCCCTGCACTTTGATATAAGGGGCATAGTCCTCACCCCACTGATGTTGAGCTTGGTATGGAATTTTTTTTGGCCAGTTAATTGTGGCTGAAAGTGACAGTAAATTTCCAAGCTTAGGCCCTTGGATATATTGCATATATGTGCCCATCTCCTGGGAGTTTCCAACCCTTGTCATAAGAAAAACATGCATCAGGGAGCTACTGCTCCTAGAAGGACAAGAGACACATAGGGAGATAACTGAATCTGGATCAGGTAAGCTCTCTCTAGATCAGCCAAACCCAGTCAATCTAAGATGTATGAATAAGAGATAAATGTTTCTTATTGCATGCTATTGAGGTTGTGGGGTTGTTTCTTATGCAGCAAGAGATGACTGGAACATGCAACATGTCCCAAATTTCTTTGATGGTGGAGTCCTCTTGCCTTCCTGGAGCAGTTTCTAAGACCAGTTTGAGCTCTTTCAGTTAGGAGAAATGATAGTCTGCTTATTTTTCAAACTATCCTATATAGATAACATTTTATTCCCCAAGGCTTTGGTGAGTTGGACAGAAAAAAGTCCTACTTAGAGTTTAGTCCTTTAAAAAAATTATAGGAAATAAATCTCTCAAATCTTATATTTCTTTTTTGAGTTACTATGAACTTGAATAGGAAGAAGAAATAAAGATGAGAATCAGTCATGCACTTTCAGTTTGCTAATTAGCAAGATTATGCATTCTCTGGGTAGGGGTTACTGGCAGGAGGTCAGTGGCTTAATAAAGTCAGAGTCGATACCTTAGTATTCCCCTTGCCCTGGGCTCCATCATCACAAGATGACTCCAGCTCCACCCATCTTATCTTCAAGGCCAGCTTCTTGTTATATTTCTTATTCATAAAAACCAGATCTTTCCAGAAGATCTATTCAGCACCTTTCAACTTATGGCTGAATTGTGTCACGTGACTACCCCTACCCACAAGGAGTCTGGGAAATCAAGTAGTTAGCTTTTTCAAACTCTATAGTGGGATATGGCGAGAGCTGAGAAAAGGTGAAAGTCTATTGGGGAAGTCAATCAACGGACCGTTGATATAAAAATTGGAATGTCTACCAATACTTCAAGCCCCTTGGAGAACAATCTGGGGAGGAAGCTTGCATCCTCGTTGCCCCTGCTCAGATGCCCCTCCCTGTGAGTGAGAGCGTAGCTCATCTGGTTACTGAGGATAATGAAGATGGGCCTCACTGTGTGCGGTCTCTGCGTGCAGGTGAAGCACGTTTTCCTTCTCTCCTTTCTTCTGCTACTGCTCCCGTTTGTCTTCCAGCTGCTGTGCTTGAGCAAAGGCAAGAAGAGGCGGGAACCTGGGGTGCCAGCAAAGGGATGAGGTCCGGCTATCATTAACAAAGCTGGTGTTCCGATACATCCTTGCGCATCGTTTTTAACTGGTCAATATTTAGGATAGGGGAGAGCACCTCCACACCTAAACACAAATTTTGTGCTTTAATAATTTACGTGACAAGTTCACATCCATTTGATAACTTTATGAGTTCGGCATTGCAGGAATTATTTAACCCCACTTTAGAGATGAGGAAACTGGGCCTTGAGGGGACAAGGGAGAGACACACAGCAAGTGTTGGCCTAGCCAGAACTAAAGCCTGCTTCTCCTGCTTCGGTATGCGACCCTGCCATTCCTACGGCATTTATTTCACATTTCCTTTGTGCCATCTCATCAATTCTGCTCATCCGGTAGTATCTGTTTTTGCATCCTGTTGTCATCCATCCTGCATCTCCCGTTAGCCCAGGAGAGCAATGTGTCTGCAATCAGTCAGTGCTAATATGCCAGCAATTTCCCAGAGCTTTGTTGTGGAGGAACCTGTCTTGATTTATCATTCTAAGTTGTGTTGCTTAGGCAACATTGATTAATGATCAACTTCTACATTACAAAATAATCGTAGGGCCTGGCGAAACTGTTCAGGCAGCAGAGACAGCCTCTCGAGCAGCTATGAGATTTTCAGCCTTATACCAGTCAGCCTATGGCTGCCACTCTCCAGATTTTTTAGTTGATGCCACACTGACTCTACATTTGAATTCTCAGACTTCTTAAAGGTATATCAGCCATCAGGTTACAGTTTTCTGCTTTGTTGTTTGTGAGTGAAGTTTGGAGTAGGGTGTGGCCAAGTGTAATAGAATCATTTCTGGCTCTCAGTTCTATTTTTTTTTCCAGTGACAAGCAATATCTAGCATACACGAGGCTCTTAAGTGTTTGTTGAACAAATGAATGAATGAATGGAACTTTGGGTAGTGTGTACAGTTTTCTTGACCCTGGCTGGTCACTGATTTCTGTAGGTTTCCTGGATATTTGCATGTAATGTAAGGATTCCAAGAGTCTTCTTGATTCTACAATGATTGGGTAGCATCCATCCACTTTGGAAAATTCCTGGAAGGAGGCGATGGAGCATTATTGTTAGTCGCCTCTGATCTCCAATGGTTTGAGTTTGAGTCCCAGCTCAGCAACGTTAGGCAAATTTTTACCCCATTGAACCTCAGTTTCTTCATCTGTAAAATAGGAATTCTATTGTCAATAGCTATATTACGGGTGGAGCAAAATTGAATAAATTAATGCATGTTGAATTAGTGCAGTGTCTGACATCTAGTAAGTCTATAAAGACTCTAAGTTCTTTTTCTGCTTAATTCAAGACTCAATGAAAGTAACATTAAGATTAGCTGAGAATGAGCGAGTTCACCTGATGGGATGAGAACTTGATAAAGCTTGCTATAGAGTTAGTTTGAGTCAAATATTTACAATAATCATGAAAGGAAGTACAGAGGGATTAGAAAGACAATTAGTCTGATGCGGCTAAGAGAATAGTTTACTCTTGCTGACGTGGAGTTTGCTCTCCTTGTGTCCAACATGTCCTGCTCATTCTATCTGCATTTATTTTGCTGTTCTTGGACCTCCTGATCTGTACTGGGTAGTGCTTTGAGCTTGTTTGGTTTTGGACCTTCATTCTTAGTCTCTGCTTTGGCCATTTGTCAAAGGTCAGATTTCTCACAATAAGGACTTTATCAGCTGTCTTCCCAGAGACCCGGCTCCCCTCCAATTCACTCTGCAAAGTGCCTGGTGTCTTTGCCCAAGAAAGCTGTCTGTCTTTCCTTTTGCTCATCTCCACAGCTCTTAGCCTCATATCAATCTTGGGACTTGCACTTCTGCAAATGTTCACTGACACATAATCATAGGAAGTAAAATGCACGGATTTTAAGTGTACAGTTTAATGAGCTTGGCAAATGTTTACAGCTCTATCATCCAAACCCTTATTAAGATATAAAGCATTTTCAGCACTGTAGAAAGACCCCTTGTGCCCATTTCCAGTCAATCCTGCTCTCCTTCAGAGAGAGGCAACTGTTGTTCTGTTTTCTAGCTTTATAGATGAGTTTCGTATGTTCTCGAACATCTTTTGCTCCATCTTACGTCTGTCAGATCTATCCTTGTGGCATGGATTAGACGTTCATTCCTTTTTATTACTCAGTAGTGTTCTGTTGTATGAATATTCTGTGGTTTATTTATACATTCTTGTATTGATGAACATTTGGGTTATTTCCAGTTTTTAATTGTTCTGAATAAAGCTGCAATTAACATTCTTCTACATGAATTCTTGTGGACATATGTTTTCATTTACTTCTGTGGAAATCGGAGCTGAACTGCTGAATCATAAAGTACGTGAATGTTTATGGGAATCGCCAAGCTGTTCTCCAGAGTGGCTGTCCCGTTTTGTATTTCCATGTGCTTGTTGCTTGGCATCCTCACCGGCGCTTTGTATGGTCAGTCCTCTTAATTTTAGTCATTCTGCAGATGATGACTACTGATGTTTACCATCTTTTTATGTGCCCTGTGTGTGTAGTTAGTTAACAGTTCTCCTGTTGGTAGGCAAAGTAATTTCCCAACTGGGGTCTCAATGGAATGCTATTTTCTTCATGACATCCAGATAATGGATGTCACCTCATGTGTAACGTCACTAAACTCCCTGTGATGGTTAATTTCATATGTGACCTTGACTGGGCCATGGGCTGCCCAGACATTTGGTCCCACAGTACCCTGGGTGTGTCTGTAAAGGTGTTTTTGATGAGATTAACACTGAAATCAGTAGACCCAGTGAAGCAGGTTGCCCTCCCTCATGTGGCTGGGCCTCAGAGGACAAAAGGCTGATGCATCCCTGAGTAAGAGGAGGCTCCTCCTGCCTGACTGCCTTCGAGCTGGGACATTGGTTGTTTCCTGCTTTCAGACTTGAACTGAAATGTCAACTCTTCCCTTGTCTCAAGCCCGGCAGCTTTAGGATTGGACCTCTGCCTTCAGCTTTCCGGGGTCTCTAGCTTGGCAACTGCAGACCTTGGGGCTTGTCAGCCTCCATAACTGGCATGAGCCAGCTATTCCCGCTAATAAATCTCTCTCTCCCTCTATTCTCTATCACCTGTCTACTATCTGTTTGTTCTGTTTCTCTGGAGAACTCTAACTAATACATTCTCTTTCCCTTTCTACCGTCTTCTCCCAAAGCAGCCGGTTTCAGTTCTGTTTCGGCATGCCCATGTATATATAGCTCTGTGCTGGCGATGTTAAATAGGCCATAAACACGTGTTCAGTGCTTTCATTTAACCTCTTTGGGATTGCAGTTAAAATCGTTGCAAGAAAAAGATACCTGACGTTATCTTAAGGCGTTCAATACAGTCACATTCAGAAATGGTGACCTCTAATTAGCACCGAATGAGAGAGAACCACTGGGTGGTGGTTCTCTGGCTTTTACGCTGTTGCTCTTTAATGATGTTTTCCAACTGAAAGATGTGATCAGGCAACATGAAAATGAAATGGTTCTTGCCCTCTTAATAGCAGAGTGACTAATAGAATAACTAGGAGGATGATAAAGCTCCACAGAAGGAGGATGATTAAGGTTGCTGAGACATGCAGTGGCCCTGAAAGAGAGATCTGTCTCCTTGCTGCAAGATGGATGCAAACCCTTTTTTTCATGATGTGAACTCAAGCATAACATTCCAGAGAGCAGAACTCACATCAATCAAAAGCCTGCATGCAATGCTCCAGAGACTCACAGGGCATGTTTCTTGCTGTCTCCCTCTCTTTATAAACAACTTCTTTACCTATTTGTTTATTTATTTATCTACTACCATAGTCATTTATTTATCTATGAAAGCTAATAGTTATATATTATTTACTGACTTACCTGCTAGATATTTTATTTATTTATGTGTTCATTCATTCATTTAATTATTTATTTAAAATGTATGAACAAAGGGACATTACGATTAGCAAATGTAATGTTGGGGGGGCACATAGGGAGGGCTGTACAACTCAGAGAGGACAAGTAGTGACTCTATGGCATCTCACTACGCTGATGGACAGTGACTGTAATGGGGTTGGGGGGGACCTGATGAAGGGGGTAGTGTAATCACCATATTACTCATTTAATTGTAGATTAATGATATCAAAATAAACTTATAAAAAAAATGTATGAACAGAATGAGTTACTTCCCTGGATGGGAGTAAAATACAGCCCCTCTTTTAATTTTTCTAAATAGCCACCCCCTCATGCTCCTATTAACAAGTCCAAGTATCTTCCCACTGGAGACTTTTTCCAGCCCCTCCCCAGATTATACATGAACCCCAGGAGGAAGCTACTCGATTCAAAGGGGGAATAGTTTGGTTTCCAAACACAGGCAATGAGGGAATCAGCAATTTGGAAACGAGCCCACCCTGCTTGGCACATCTTTTGTTTACCCCTGAGGGTCCTGCTCAGGCTGCTGCATGGGCTCCCAGCCCCCCTCTCTCATCTCCCCACTGCTTAGTGAATGCTTCCAGTTCTGGACTAAAACAAGTCTTTCGCCACCTACCTCTGGGGCCTGGTTTTGAGGCCCAGTCACTGGTTCAGAGGCCCTCATGGTGAGCGTCCCCTCGGCAACCTCGGTGTCTGTTTCTGAGAACTCACCTTCTCTGTGCATTCTGGAGATTTTTTGTAAGATTCATTTTTATCATGATTAGAGGAGGGTTCATTCTTTACCTTTCTCTTCCCCAAACACTCGTGGTCCCCTTGACAATTTTGCCAGAAATTGTCCAGCTTCCAGGTCAAGGGTACAGGGAGGGGCAGGCTTCAGGGATCTTACTGCTCCTCCCTCCAGGGTAGAGGGTGCCTGTGGACCTGAAACCTGCCCACCTAGGAGTTCAGGGAGATGCCAAGAGAGCCTTCTCTAGAAGTTTCCTGGGCCTCACCTGGTCGAAGTAACAGCCTATGATTCCCTTACTGCATCACCTCAAGACACAGTTTGCCAGGTACTTTGCTATGAAAGTAGTGCTTGTTCACCGTAGGAGCTTTAAGAAATACAGATAAATGAGGAGAGAAGATAAAACCACTCATTCACCCATGATTCCACTATCTAGAGTTACTCAGTGTTGACTTTCAGTATGGAGCACATCAATCTCTTTTCCATGTACCTACACACACACACACACACACACACACACACACACACACACACACACAAAAGAATTGATTTATTTAGCGTTGTAATCTGCTTTTCCCCTCACTTCGTAATACATTATTCATGAATTCACTCAAAGATATGTACTGCGTGGCTTCTAGATGCCAGATGCTGCTCTAGGCACTAGGTATGCAGCAGGGGCAAAAATCTCCACCCTCAAGCATCTTGCTTTCTAATTACTGGTGGAATAATTATTGGTGGTGTGAGATGACTAATAAACTAACCCAACGATTAAAATATGTTACTTGTTATATATAAAGAGAAAATATAAAGGAAGGAAGAAGGATATAAAGAATGCATATATGTAAATGTGTATGTTGGGGAAATTGAAGTTTTATATGGCATGCCTCATGAACAAGGTGGTTTCTGAGGAAAGCCCCAGAGAAGGTGAGGGAGAAGAGCATTCCAGGCAGAGGGAACAGCCAGTGCAAAAGCCAGAGTCCACAGAGCGCCAGGCTTGTTGCAGGGACTGGGAGGAGGCCTGCAGGGCCAGTGGAGGGAATGAAGGAGGAGATGGGGACAGACACATGGGGGAGAACAGCAGGACAGGAAGCCAGGCTCCTCCCTTGTTCCTACTTTTCTACAGTAGGATTTCCAATGGCTACTTCTTCATGTGCGTGTGTCATTTATGCAGCCCCTCATTACTGGACTTTTTA
Organism: Smutsia gigantea; assembly: GCA_032199065.1. NCBI lineage: Eukaryota > Metazoa > Chordata > Mammalia > Pholidota > Manidae > Smutsia > Smutsia gigantea. The sequence continues at coordinate 207,321 of JAVSCE010008700.1, read as the reverse complement.
CATTGCTTCTAGTTTTCCTACATGATTATCTGTGGGCACCTGCGGTGGTTTTTAACTTACTGCGTGTTGTGCGCCAATGAAGGGGAGCAAATGGCAGGACATGAGCCTTTGGGGCCAGCCCATTTCCGTAGGTGACGTGAAGTCATGCGTCATTGCCTTTCACTTCCATTCATTCTGGGTTTGTGAAGGCAAGAGGTTTCTGACCTTTAGGGCTGGGAATGGCAGCCTTTCTGATCCTGAGCAAAATTAATGGGATGATGTAATGCCTGATAAAACTACAAGACCGAAAAAGAGAGAAAGAAGGGAGAGTAAGAAAAGACAAAAACAGAGAGGATATGTAAGAGGAGACCTGCAAATCTTTATAAAATTAATAATATTTTTCTTGTTCTGATTTAAAAAATAAAGCATGCCCACTAGAGAAAATGTGGAAAGTTTACTAAGGAATAAGTATTTAAGTTAAAGCCACATAACCCTATATTTAGAGATAATGATGAATGTGTTTTTTTTGTGTTGCTTTCCCTATAGATATTCATGTGATCATACATGTATGCAGTTTTGGATTTTGCTTCTTGTCATTTAAAATTTTGTCAAGAACATTGACTTACAGCAACAGGGATATTAAAAACTATGATTTTTAATAATCATATAGTAGTAATATAGTAGCCCACCAATAATATATTTAATGAACCAGTATCATAAATAATGCCATCATTTCCTCATAGTTGGAAGTTCTGGTTGTTTTTCAATATTATACTGTTATAAATAATGCTGCCATGAAATCCTTCAGCAGGCATCTTTGTATCTCTGAATATTTTATTAGGATGAATTCCTAGGAGTGAGATGACTGGCACAAACAAATGAATTTTTCCCTTTTAAATGCCTGCTGCTTTGATAACTTTGTGCACTGATATTGATTTGTTTAGTCAATCATGAATAGGTGGCTGGCTGCTCAGATCATGAGTCTATGATTTTGGCATTACTATCCACTTGGTGGCAGTTCCTCATATTGTAATAAAAATACTTTAAGGAAACACGGGGCACCTTGCATTACATGTTGGACTTAATTTTTTTTCAGGAAAATCCAACTAAGAGTGAAGAGGCATAAGAACAGAATCAATGTTAGAAAACATAACGGAGGCTTCAAAGCATTGTGTGGGCCTTAGTTGTTTGTATCTGATCAAAAAACAACTGTCTGCATATATTAGACAATTAGAAATTTGAGTAGTGACTGAATTTTGAGCCTATTAAGGCATTAGCTGTTGACTTTTTAGGTGATGTTAAAACATGAGTCCTTATCTTTTAGAAGTATCTGTGGAAACACTGAAGATGAAATGATATGATGCCTGGGATTTTCTTCCAAGTAATTTGGGGATGGTGGTTGGTGGGGCAGAATTGGCTGTGGGTTGATGGTAGTTGATGTGGATTGATGGGTCCCTAGAGGCTTATTTATATCAGGGGTCAGCAAACCACAGCCCTGGGGCCAATCCAGCCCACCGCCTGTTTTTGTAAATTAAGTTTTATTGAAACACAGCATGCTCATTTGCTTGCGTATTTTCTCGGGCTGATTTTGCACTGCAATGGTGGGCTTGAGTTGTTACAGCAGAAACCATCTGGCCAGCAAAGCGTGAAATGTGTACTCTCTGGCCCTTTACAGAAAGTTTGCTAACCCTTGAGTTATACTGTCCTGCCTACCTCTGTTTATGTTTAAAATCATTCATAATAGAATGTTTAAAACATAATTACTGTAAAAGATCTATGTGGTTCCTACAACGACTGCTACAGAACAGCGTTTATATGCTAACATTCTCTCAAGCACATTAAACCACAGCTGAAATGCATGGCACACATAATAAACTGCTGAGATATCTGTGAGATTGTTCTTCTATAAGGATTTATTATTCTCCGTGGGTAATACATGCAAGGTACAAGATTCACAGGGCCTGCTCTAGAAGGTTAGTTTCTTTCCCCTCCCGTCTCTCATCCACCAAGTTCCCCTCTCTGGTGTTTCTTACTTATTCTTCCACAGATCATCTCTGCACAAACATAACACAAATGTATAGTATAATTTCTCACCCATGCAAGTGATAGTATGCTATATATGTTTGCTTTGTCAGTTAATAATATATCTTGCAGATATTTCCATGCTAGTTGTATAATAATTCCTAAATTATATATGCATATGTGTAATCCTGAAGTATATACAGTGTATATACTGTAAAGTATATATAAATATATATATATTATATGGTATTGTATACTATATATATTACATAGTATATATAAAGTAAAGTATATGTAAAGTGTATATATTATATATATAAACCTTTTATTCTCAGTTTTTTGGAAGAATTATGGAAACGCAGAGGCACCAGCCATGAAATGGAGCCCTAGAGAGAATGTGTGTTCATGGGTAGGAGAAGATGGGTGGGCATTTTCTTATTTCTCTTCCCCGTCCCCATTCTGAGATTGTACAGAAAGAATTCAACAAGTTGGGGTTTATTAATAGAGTATTTGGAGGACTGTTCTCCTCTTTATCCTTCTTAAAATACCAAAGAAAGACAGAAATATCAATTAGCAAGTCCTGTTTGCTCTACCTGCAAAATGTCTTCAGAATCCGAGCACTTCTCAGGCCTCCCATCCTGGCCCAGACCAGTCACTTCTCCTAGGGGACCATGCCCAGCCTGGGCACCCTTGCCCCCTACAGTCTGTCTCACTATAGCAGGCAGCATTGTCCCATTAAGTGAAAGTCACCGTGGGCCCCCTCTCTGCTCAGAGCTCTTCAATGGCTATTTTATTCTGAATAAAATACAGTTGGCCCACACATCCTTACAAGGTCAGCCACAGTCCCCTCTCCAGGTCCTACTCCTCCCTGTCTTCTCAGCACAGTGCCACCCTGGATCCTCTCCCTGAAACACTCTTGGTCCACCTTCCACGTGGCTCACCCCTCACCTCCAAGTCTTTGGTCAAAGGTCATTTTCTCAGAGACACCTTTCCCGCCACCCCCCCTCCCCACTTTAAAACCACTCCCCAGCATTCCCTCTCCTCTTCCCAATCTTTTTCTCCATAGTTCTCACTTCTTCTCTACTAGTTTCCTGTGGCTGTTGTAAAACATGACCACAAGCTTGGTGGCTTACAACAACAGAAAGGTATCGTCTCACATGCTGGAAGTCTGAAGTCTGAGGTCAAGGTGTAGGCTGGGTTCCTCCCAGAGGCTCTCAGGAAAATTGGTTCTATGCCTCTCTCCTAATTCTGGTGGTTGCCTGCAATCCTTGGTGTCCTTGGCTTCCAGACACATCACACCCATCTTTGCCTCCCTCTTCATGATGTCTTTTCCCCCACTGTGGTCTCCCATTTCTTCTCTCATAAGAACACGTACTGGATTTCGGGCCCACCCTACTCCAGGATGATCTCACTTTGAGACCCTTAATTACATCTGCAAAGACCCTTGTGCCAAGTAAGTTCACATGCACGAGTGCTGGGTAGACATACCTTTTGGGTATGAACCCCTTACACCTTGTATTCCTCATATATTTATTGATTCATTTTGTATTGGTCTTTCTCTCCCCAGGCAGGTTATAATCACAGAGAAGGCAGAATTTTTTTGTCTGCTGCCCCCCCCGCCACCCACTGCTCTATAACAGTAACTAGACAATGTTCAGCATATGGTAGACATGCAATAAATATTTGTTGAAAGTGAGTGAATGAGTGAAGATTTTTCCATGAGTGTTAGCCCTAAGAATGGTCAACACCATCTTTTCTCTCTGCCCATCAAAGATGCCTCGGTTAATATATCACTTACCAATAAATTAATTGGGCGTATGAGGACTTGGTGTGAAATGTGCCCTATGTAAATGAATGACATAAGTCTAAAATAATAAATAAAATAAACAGAGTCCATTTATAACTAGAACCTTTCCAATGAGGAAAAGCAACACCTAAAAAAAAAAAAGCAAATATCATAATTGCCAAACATTTCTTCACAGAAGGTCTGCATTGCTTAAGGGTTAAAGATTCCCGATATCCTTTAGGATCTTGTTATCTTATCAGTGATAATGTAATTATGAACTTGAAGCATAAATTTGAACTTTAAAAATAAAAGGACTTGCACCTACTTTGGCCTTTTAAATGGAATATGGTCAGAAACTAGATTGTGGCTCAAAATCATCACGTTTGGGTGTAGGATTCTGCTCTGAAAAGAATGATGGACTGGGCTCTGGGATCTTGGGACTGGGCCTCTCCACACAGGACCATCTTTCTGGTCCAGGATGAAAGACAACACTCTCAGAAATGCTACTCTATGTCTAGATTGATAAAAGGATTTATATTTTGGCTCATAGCCTTCGATTCAGGGTTTATGGTCAAAAGGACCTCCAGGAACCCTCATAACTGTTGCCCCATTCGGCTCCCATACCCTTTCCCAGAATGTCCCCTGTGGAAAAATTATTCCATTTGCCATAAGTGTATTATTACGTTGTCCCAGGCCATTGGCAGACCCATCTTGTGGCTCTGCTCCAGAAAAATGTTCCAGTTTTCTTTCTGTCTAACTGCCTGAGATGGTCACAGCCCAGGAGGGAGCCTCCGCACCATCTTCTTTTCTTTACAATTTATTATTTTCAGAGATGTGCCCAGCTTTTAAGTCCCAAACAAGAGAATAAGGGGCATTGAATATTCTTCTCTGGTGATCTTTCTTCTCAAATATCTTTTTTTCCCCCGTGATGATCAAAGCAATACTTTTTCAAAATTTGGGAAATAAAAAGAAGAGAGTGTTAAAAAAGAGAGTCCAAATCACCAATAATTCTACTGCCAGAAATAGCTATTATTATCACTTGGGTTTCTTTGATTTCAGTATTATCTAAGTGAGTAGCCACATGTATGAATGCCTATATTACTATGGCCATAGTTATATGATTACAAAGGTATATTACAAAACTATTATACTTTGCATATAGTTTTTCTCAACATTTTATTGTAAAAATATTCTAAACATGCAGAAAAATTGAAAAAACAATATAGTGAACATACTTATACCTACATATAGATTCTGCCATTAACATTTTATTTAACTTGCTTTAAAACTTATCCTGCCCTTCCTCTCTCCCTCCTTCCCTTGTTCCATCCATTCCTTCCTTCTTGGATCCCACCACCTATCTATCTCTCCATCCATCCATCCACCCCTCCCTCTGTTTATCCATCCATACCTCTATTGATCCATCCATCTCATTTTTGTGGTGCTTGTCAAAGTAAGTTACAGGCATCAGTACAATTTACATACCTTTAAATATTTATCACAAATAAACACCTTTGTGCATACAACTTTCATTATGCTTCTTCACTTAACATGATGCAGAGTTTCCTATATTTTCAATATTCTTCAAAAGTACTGTAAAAATTAGCTGCATAATATTCTGTGGTATAGTTGTATCACATCTTATTATTTCAATCCCTCCTATGGGCAGTTTTCGTTGTTTCTAATTTCCCACTTGAATAAATAATGCTACAGCAAGTATCTTCAAGCATGAACCTTTGGACTGAACCTCTGATGACTTGTTTAGAGTAGAATCACTAGAGGAATGGTACTGGGCATTATATATGAATAGTATGGGTATTATTATAAAAGCACTTAGAGCATAATTCCTAGTTTTCTTTTGAGATAGAAACTTATTGCCTTACTGGCTTATAAATTCTTTCTGGGGACCAGGTGGATGGGCTATATGTATTCAGGTTGTGGTAGTAGAAAGAGGAAGTGTGGTGGTGGGAGCATGATCTCAGATTCCAAAAGTCTTTGGCTAAGTTGTGAGGGTAGTGAAAGAAAATGTCACCACTGGAGATTTCTCCATGTGCTTCTTCCTTCAATAAGTAGAGTTGGGGTTGGTGTTATGAGAATCTGCCTATGTGGGGTGACTAGAGGCATGATGAATCAGGGCCTGCCATTCCTGAAGTCCTTGGGTGTTCAGTCCTTCTGGTTGTTGAAAGCCCTTCCCCATCGGAGTGGAAGTGTATCTGCGAGCAGCCGACCCAACTTCCAGAAACTTGCTGAGCGCTACAAGGTCACTAGGCGTATTGCCAAGGGCTGAAGGGTTTCAAGAGCGAAAATGACAATAACTCTTAAGAAACAATAGTTCCTAAGAGGGGGAGGCTTAGCATTCTCCATAGAAGACTATGTTAACTAATTAATTGGAGAAATAGAGGCAGAAATCTATTTTCAGAAATCAAGTTTTAATAAAGGCAGGGGACAGAAGAGGATTTATGAAGCTTTTGTTTGTGCTGGATCACGATATAAAATATCATGTAAGAAATGATAAGAGCAGGGGCTTCTCAGCCTTGACACTATTGAAATTTTGGTTTGGATAATTCTTTGTCTTGGGGGAGGGAACTGTCCTGTGCATGGTGGGATGTTTAGCTGCATCCTGGTCTCAACCTACTGGATGCCAGTAGCACTCTTTCCCCTAATTATGACCACCAAAAATGTCTCTAGGCATTGCCAATGCCACTAGGCGCCACCACTTCCCCCTAGTTGAGGATGATTAGATTAGACAATGCCCGGCATTAATAAATGTCAGTTCTTATTAGCGATTGTTGAGAATTTCAAATATCAATGCTTGTTGTGCAGACTATTATATATATTCAGGTACTACATAGTTGGGGATCTCTGAAGACAAGAACCAAAATTTGTACGATGTTGATACTAATAAAAGGGATACCAGACAGCACATGTAGTTCTTCCTATGTGTCAGGCACAGTTCCAAGCACCTCTGTACCAACCTACCTAATCCTTTAACAATCCAGTGAGGCAGGTCCCCAGTCTTCCCAGCTACCCTGATGATAGACAGCCTCTGTGGCTTAAATTGGTTGATATGATGACAGGAGAGACTTGAGCCCAGGAATGTTGGGCCATGTTTGGGGCCAAGGTTTGGGGCTTTGTGAGCCCTTGCAGAAACTTGCTCCAGCAAGCTATGTACTTTCCTGGAAGTACATAATGCCATAATGTGTCAGGCTAGGAAAATTCCCTGAGATTCTACCCACCAGACTCATCTCCATATTCACTGTGGTCCCAGCATTACCCAAGAGAGGCCCCATTTAGGGTTGAGGTGAATCGGGGCACCGGTAAAGCAAGCTTTACCGGCAAGTCTCTGTTTGGACAAAGAAAATCCTTTAGCTTTGGTCAAATTGCTGATTACTCTCTCCAAACACAGCTATACCGAGTGCACAAAAAGGAGAATTTTCTAAGTTATCCAGCCTTTCCTGCAGCTGAAAACAAGAAAGATGAGCTGCTGGGACCCTGGGTCAGGAAGCTGTGGGGGGATTTTTTAGATGGGGCTCAACCTTAGAGGGAAAATACTGAATAAAGTGCTTGCTTCTCTGCTTCTGGGTAGCAGAAAGCTGTGCACTGGCCACGGCTTGGGAGCCCTGCAGATGGTCCAGGCTTGGAAAGCGCTGTCCTTTTTATCCCTTACCATAAGGTGGCACTCCAGGGCCTGCACTGGGAACGGGGTTGACCCAAGAGAGGGCTCTTTGGATGGCCACACAAGCAAAAAGCCACTCCTCTCGTCCAGGTTTGCTTTACCTTTCTATGCTAATGAGATGTGGTAATTTTATTCCGAATGCATAAACGTTACTGTGTTTGCCAAGGATGTTTGCCTGAATCTGGGATAGAAGACTGACGTTCAGGACCTAGAGGGGAGGGGAGAGAGAAGCAGGATGGGGAGGAGCAGAAAAGTTTGCTTGCTGGGACTGGCTTCGGCTCTCACTTGCTTGTTTATACATTTCATATGAACACGCTGCAGTGCGGGTTTCTTTAGGCTGTGGCTCATCCAGATCTTGTCCTCTGGCCTCATTCAGGTGGGAGGCTATTCTGCTGTTTGCACCAGGGCCAGGGTGAGGGATTCCAGAAGCCCAGGCTCTGGTTTGGTTTCTCTCATGTTTCCCATGCTTTGATGGAATCTCTTTCCTCCTGCTTATGATCTGATACCTTGTTTAATTGAGGGTCCAGATGCCCTTGAAGTTGAGATCTTCTCCTTCATTTTGGTGAATGAGGACCAAATCCTGTCTCTGCTCAAGCCACCCCCACCCCTCCAAGTCCAGCAGGGACTCTGGGGTCTCATCAGAGCTGTGGAGAAGAGTGGGTGTGAATCTGAGGAGTTTTCTCCTTGAGCCATTCTTTTATCTGTCGTGCTTTGGATAGCCCAGCTCCTCCGGACCCAGGGGTGCCCCTGGAATTTCCAGTTTCACTGAGTTACCCCCACTCTGCTCAGTGCTTTCTTAGGAGCCTGGAGAACTGGCATGTAGTAAAAGCTCTGTGAATATCTGGTTCAATGGATGGAGGGTTGGGTGGATGGGCAGATGGATGAATAATGGAATCCCTCTACTGTTGGCTGAAAGGGCTTTGTATGGTTTCATACCAGAAGAGCAGGTGGAAAGTTATGAAAATTAAAGATCACGTTGAATAGTTTCTGTCCTTAAAAAGCTTAGAGTCATAGAAGGAATTTAAGATATACTGATAATTGTTAAATGACTGTACAAACTACCATCTATTGAACTTCTGCTATATATATACTAGGTTTATAGTTACATGATTTTCATTTATTTATAATATGTATCAGACTTCATTTAAGAACATGTAAGTATAAGCTTTTCTATATAACATATATAAGCACATAGAAATTATATATATTTACATGCTCTTAAACAAAGTCTAATATTTAATACAGTGGCTACCACAGTGGTCTTCCAGGCATTCATTGTTCCCTTTCTCTTTCCCAGTGAAATTGTGGATTTCTTCAGTCATTCCCCATGCCGTATACAGCCAGTACCTCCCAACAACATAGGTGGGTCCTGCTTAGCCTAGGCCATTTATGATCAGTCCAATCCTCTCGCCAGTGTTTGGTTCCAGAATTGGGCTTAAGACAATTCATGCTCAATACTCCTCACATTACTGTTATTGATCCAGAGCTGAATGCATGACCTGAGTTCGTGCAATCAATCTAAGGGAACAATGGCTTCCACCATCACTGAGTTGGAGGTGTTCAAAAAAGACGCAACAAACCCCAATGGAGTCATCTGCCCTCCATGACAGCAAACCCCCACTTAATTACAGTTTCAGCCTATCCCAGTCAATCTGAAATTTCCTGATCAGCATTACTGAGGTCATCTGCATGATAAAACCCTGCCGGTCCCTTCTTGCCCCACAAAAAGAAGCTGTCCTGGCAGCCTTTCTTGGGCTAATAACTTCTTGCCCCACTCTCCTGCCTGTATAAATCTCCATTTTGTACAACTTCTCTGAACATTTCTCTACTTGCTAAAAAGGATGTTGACCTATTCACGAATCGCTTTAGAAAGCCAATTACATCTGCAAATGCATTTGGTCGAATTCAGTTTTTTAACAGAGAAAAGCTTGCTCCCTTCTGTGGGGTAGGTACAGAGAGGCCTGTAGCTGGTAGCTTTCTTACAACTAGAAGTGAACGGGCCTCAGGATGACACTAGTTCTTTGACTGGCAGAGCAGGTAGGTGGAAACCATCTAGGTCCTTCATGACATCACTGAGCGGCTGCATCAACCAGTCTTGAAGCCCACTAGACCTCTAGATTACCTGTTAAATGAACTATACAAAAATACCTTTATTGTTTAAGCCAGAGAAAGTTGGTATCCTATTTTTAGTAACATTATTGCCTTTTTAACATATAAAAAGGAGACTGATGTTTAATGGCAGCATGAGCAAGAACAAAATAGTAAGATACAAAGCCAGGCCTGTAAGCAGCAGAGAGTATGACTTTACAGTCCACATTCCAAGCCCTGAATCCAAGTCCATGGTGTTGCCGCCCAGTGAATAAAATGTAGAAAGCATTTGGGAGTTGGCCAGGGATTGGGGGAAGAGAGATAGAAAAAACCTTATCACTAAGGAAGAGAAATATTGGAGAAAATGGAACAAGGTTCATTAATCCCATAGTATGTGGGAGCTTAGACCTGGCAACGGAGGGAAAAGTTGATTAGGTACAAACTGCAGTGGAGAGGAACAGTTATTTTATAAACTTTGATAAACTTCACAGACCATGAAATTTGATAAACTAAAATGATGCTTTTGCACAGTTTTGGAGGGAACACCCTCCCCTTTTTATCTTCCTCCTCTCTCTTGTTGTTTGATCAGGGCAAAGAAAGAGATTATTTCCCTATTTAAAACCAAAGGAAAAAAAAAAACAAAGGAAAAAGCCCACATCCCCAATATTTCTTTAGTCCAGGATGAAGGACAAGATGACAAGGGATGACAACTTGATTTTAGCCTTGCTCCTGCCTGGAGTGAGACTTTCTTGGACCTTTGCCCGAAGTTGGATTTGCCTGTCACTTCAGATGTTGCAAAGAAGCTTTGTAAAACACTCTCAGGAAATTTGCTGATGGGACAAATGAATGATTATGCAGTTGGGGCTGAAATTTGCTGAGCGATGAAGTAATGTGACGCTTTGATTGTTGGAAGCATCAGGAGAGTAACTTTCCTGAGAAAGTAACAGTTTTACTCAAGTAATAGGTTTCAAAACCTCATCTTTTTATTTTTTAAAGTTTTAAAAAACGCAGACAGCTTGGATATACATTTCTCCAAAGATGATATACAAAAGGATCATGAGAAGATGCTCAAGATCCTCATTAGAGAAATGCCAGTCAAACCAACAGTGCAAAGCAACTTCACACTTGTTAGGATGGCTATAATAAAAAAAGGAAACTAACTATTGGTGAGGAGGCGAAGAACTTGGAACACCTGCTCCTTGCTGGTAGGGATGTAACATTGTACAGCTGCTGTGGACCTCAGTCATGGTTCCTCAAACAATTAGACACACAGTTACCACCACCCAGCAATTCCACCAGTAGGGTGTATTCTGCAAAGAATTCAAAACAGGGACTCAAATAGATAGATGTATGCCAGTGTTTATTGCAGCATTATTCGCAATAGCGAAAGCATGGGAACCACCTGAATACTTATCAACAGATGAATGGGCAACAAGAGGTGTTCTCGCCATACAAAGGAATATTATTTGGCTGTAAAAAAGGGTCAGGTTCCAATACATGCTGCAACATGGATGAAAACATGCTGAAATAAAGCACAAAAGGACAAACTGTACAATTCCACTTGAATGAAATATCTAGAACAGGGAAATTCATAGAGACAAAAAGTAGATTAGGGCTGGGGGATAGGAGGTTGAAGTGGTATTGCTTAGTGGATACAATTTATCTTTAGGGTGGTGAAAAAGTTTTGGTAATAGTGGTGAGCATTGTACAACATTGTGACTGTAATTAATAAAATTTAAAGAAAAAATACAGGAAAAGATAAAAGTAGAAGAACCACAGAAGGAAATGAAACCACAACAGGACATAGAACACTCACTCCTGTGCCCATGAGGCAGAATTAACAAATACTAGTATTTTATCATGTCTACCTTAGATTTGCTGATAAAGTTATTGCCGTGTAGCATATGTGATTAATGCCCCCTGCCACATGCCTGGGGCCAGTTTCTGAGTCCGCTTGCAGCCGTGATGGACCGTTCTCCTGCATCCTGACAGCTGCCACCTCTTTCAGGTTGATCTTTCAGCTTCCCTGGAAGAGGGCTCCCTCCTGTGGCAGGGGAGCTTGCTCAGCCTGCCTGTGGGGCAATTCCAAAGGGCCCAGGGATGTAGTGCCGGAGGCCAACTCTCCATCACTGAGAGATGGGAGTCCTTGCCAATCAATTCTGGGGCATGTTCTCTGTGGGTCTTCAGAGGAGGGTCCCCAGTGAGAGCAAGCCCCAGTTACCCACAGTAATAACCCTCTGATTAAGATATATACTGTGACATAAAGAAAAGCTGATTGCTGTACTAGGGCCACCAAGATTTTTGAGGCCTAAGTATTGAAGTTTTCGTGAACTCTGAGAATCTGAAAAGAGCAACCCATGAAAAACTAAAAGAAGAAGAAGAAGAAGAAGAAAAATACTCTGTTAACTGAGTTAAAAGCGAGGCAATGGCATCTGCATTCTTGTTAAAGGATGAGCAAAATGTTTACTGTCCCTTTAATTTCCTTGGGCACCAGGTTCCCTCCAGGATGCACATTGCCTCCTCCACCTCTTTTCTTTGCATAATATACCTTATGTAAATGAAATGTACTCCATTAAAATTCTGTCTCATGCCTCTCTTCTTGTGGACAGAAAAACCTTTGTATGACTTGGGCTCTTTGGAACATTATCTCCTACTAGTAGGAGTTCGATCGTCCCGGGTCTAGATCCACGTTTTGGCTCACATAAGACTCTTGTTTTTTATATCAAGGGGATTTATTGAATTTTTTGTCAATACCACTTTATTGGCTTTTCTCCCTTCCCTGTCTCCCCTTCCCACTATGCTTCCTGCAATCTCCACCCCAAAAAACTACCTGCGTCCAACTCCTTGTTTCAGGCTGTTTTCAGAAGATCTCAAACTAGGGCAGCCTCTTCCTCCTCATTCCTCTCTTCATTCATAAGAGATGTTCACCTTCATGAAGTTGGTGCAAATGCTCCTCAACTACATTTTTTAAACCTGTGGCTAATACACCAACAATATAACCTTTCAAGGGTTTTGAGTAAGTTTTATGAATGGCATCATTGTATGTGTACGGTTCTGCAACTTGCTTTTCTCACTCAGTATGTTTTTGAGCTTGCTACATATGATAATAGAGATGTAGTTTGTTATTTTTAATGGCTGTGTGCAGTTTTAACCATTGTATGGATGAGCCACATTTCATTTCATCAGCCCCCATGATGAGCATTTATGCTTTTCCTATATCTTTGGCAAAAACGCAGCTCCCCACTTGCTCACTGTGCAATCTTTCTTGAGTCACTTACCTTCTCGGAGCCTCCTTTGCTCATGTGTAAGGTGGGGCTAGCTAGTACCTCTCTCATAGGAATATTCTGAGGATTCAGTGAGATAGCACATGGGAAGTGCATGGCACAGTGCCTAGTAAATGCTCAGTGTTAGCGATTATCGTTATTCCAAAATCAAATAGAGATGATGACACAGCAAAAGTTCAGTTCTCACTCAGGCTGCGGCAGTAAGGTTTTCCCTTTTCCCTGGGAAACCCAGTGATCAATGACGGATCAGTGAGAGTTTCTGGATTGCAGGAATCTTGTCTGCCTTATTCTCTGCCACAGTCCAGTGCCTGGCATACAGGAGTAATAAAAGATGAGTAAATGAAAGTGAAGTGTAGTAGTCACTGATGTTCACCAAACATTTCCATGATAGCATCTAACTTCTCTGCTCCTTTGGAGTTAAGTGTGACTTACCTTGGCCGATGAAATGCACACACAAGAGAAGTGGTCAGGGCAGTGACTTTATAAGCCAGTAGTGGATTCACCATGTCCCTTTCATGGCTGTGGGGGTCATGACAATCATGTCGAGATAAAGCCTCCTTCGGTCTGAGTCCTTTCATAGCTATAATGAGCGGACACCTTCCCCACTCCCAGAATCACTGCCTTACATTGTATATGTAGCATAGGCAAGAAATAAATTTTTGTTAAGTCAATGTGACCTTGGGGGTTACTTGTTACTGCCCCCAGCCCCTCCTGATTGATACATATGCCTACAACTTAATGGAAGTTTTGGGGTGTTACTAAAAAAATACAAAAGAAGCATCCCCCAGGTGTTGGCCCCTTTAAGGGCTCACTTTGGGAGTCGATACATATATTTTCTCCCTATGTCGTCACTTAAAGGGCCCTTTTAGAATCACCTCAAAAAGCTCCTGCTCATTTACTTGCAAGTTCCTGGAACTAGGAAATCTTTATTTTGGGGGGAAGAATTTCCTGTTTGCAAAGAGACTGTAAAAGAAGACTGCAGTCAGGTCTAGAGAGTAAGGTATGATTGGACAGGCTGGGGTCATTTTTGGTCTAAAACCAGAGGGGGCTGTAAAGATGTGGGATTTATTTTGCCTGCTCCATATTCAGGCCCGGAATCTGTAGTAATAGCCGTCTGGTATTCCATATTTCTTACGTGCCAGGTGTGGAGCTGGGCACACACCTTACAAGAGTCCTTGGGTTTTCGGACCCTCACGGCACATGTGGGCTCAGGGAAAGGAAGTTGGTCCCTCAGTGCCCCCACAGCACAGCTATTGGGTGGACAGCTGGGATTTGCCCACAGGTTTATCTGACCCCAGCACTCTCACACTCAAGGGAAAAGAGAACCTGACTCTCTGCCACAGAGCAGAAGAAAGTGGGAACAGGAGCGTGCAGTGAGGTTTTAGTTTAGCTTTCTGTTCTTATCCCAGGGAGGCCATATCACACAGAGGCCAGTGCTCAGTCTTTGATCCCCTCCACTTCCTTATGTGCAAGACAGAGTTATGGTCACCCCATGGCCAGGTCATTGTGAGGAGTGGGTGAGCTGCCTGTAAAGTGTTTAATATGGGGCTCTCCATATGCTATAGCTCACCATTAACCTCCCTGTGCCCTAACAACACAGGTTACTTCTGTCCATGTGTACACGTTCTATGTACTAGAGACCGCTAAGAGCGAGGACTTGGGAGCCAGGCTGCATGTGTTTGAATCCCATCTGCATTCCTCACGTGATCTTGTATAAGCCCTTTGACTTCGTTAAATTTTCACATCTGCAAAATGGGGGTATTGGTTGTCCCTGCCTTATAGGTTCCCAGTGATAACTATGCAAGATAGATGCTGCTACCCCATTTTACAGAAGAGGACACTCAGATAAGAGGGGGACCCAGGATTTGAACTCAGATCTGTCTCACTCAAATGCCTCTGCACACATCCTTAGGGCACACTACTAAATACTTCTTTCCATCTACAGCTTCTTTTGGCACGAAAGAATATCCCAACTTCTCTGCTGCTTGATCTTATGCATTATTTGGCTTCCAAACAGCAGCCCAGAGCCCCTGCTCCCCTTTTCTCTTTCATTGGTGTAGTAGGTGAAGCGATGGATCCCCTGCTGTGGCAATTGGGCTTGAACATGTCTTTCTTGAGACCTGGGACTTGAATTTCTGCCTGTGTGCCTGCTGTAAGTCGATCTCTCTCTCCTTCGATTTATCACCACATGGAATTATAAAATTATAAAGAGTTAAAAAATAATAAGAATGAATTGGAAATTCAATAGAGACTGCCTCCAGGTTAAGCTCAACCCACTGGCTACTTAAGGGGCTTATTTGTGGGCCATGGAACCCATGGGCTTCTGGAAGGGAGTGATTTGGGGGATGCCGGGGTGTTGTTAGGGATATGTTACAGGGAGCCAGCTCTGGGGGCTGGAGTGGACAGGCTGGGGCCGTCCCTCCATCACTATGCAGTTTAAGGCAGACCATTTCCAGGCAGGTGAAAGTAAAGAAAATGGCTTAGGCTGCAATAGAGGTAGTTTAGAAATGCCACTACACTAACCCACAGACCTGCAGGAGAGCTCTGGGACCGCAGCTCTTTGCAGAGTGGTTTGATAAAATGTTAGTTTCCACAGCAGCTAGGCTGGACCCTCGTGGATCTATTTACTGGGCCTTGGCAGCTTAAAGAGGAAGATGGGGAACAATAAGCTGAGAAGCTTTAAATTAAAAGTTAGACATTTTTCTGTTGAATGTGAAGAAACAGATGTGAGGAAGTTTCTAAAACTCCAGGGTGAATTAATCATACAAATTTAAGAAACGGATCCTTTTATCCCAAATTCTACTTATAAGCTGCCATCTCCAAAGCTTGGCAGACTCGGTTCCCTCCTCTTGGGCCACTCATTGCAGTCTCATCTCCGCCTGCCTGATCCTATTTCATCTTCTTTCTTGCTAGCAGGGCATCTGGACACGTGACCTCTAAGCTCTTTGAGGCCAGGAAGGTAAGCTGGCCTCTTAATGGCCTCAACCCAGAAGTGAAATGTGTTATTCTGGCTGACAATCTATTGGTCCCAACGAGTCAAAGAGCCCATCCTAACTGCAGAGGAAGCTGGGAAATGTAGGGGAGAACACACAATATTTGTCCAGGATTAACAGTCTATGCTAACACCCCCAAGACTAGGTTGACTGTCCTTCCTATGTGTTTTTAAATCACCCAATCATGGCGTTTCTCTCTCTCTTTCTTTTTTCTTTTTTTTTTGGTCATTGACTATTTAATAGTCCACCCAAGTCCCAAACCTATAAGCTCTTTGACAGAAAAGCCTAGAACTCATTCCCCATTGCATCCGGATGCGGAGGAAGAGTTTTCCTCTACCCTTTTTAGGTTCTTCCAGTTGGTCTAGGAATCAACTTGACATGAGACAGATTAACAGGAGAAAAACCAGAATTTAATTATGTGCGCATGGAGGAACAATAATGTCATTGAGACTCAGAAATGACCAAGGCAGGCAGTTTTTATACTTCATAGAAAAAGAGACAATAAACCTGTGAGGAATCGACAGGAGAAAGAACACGTATGTTCAGGAGCTTGTAGCTCCGGGGAGAGGAAATCCCAGGGCAAAAATATCTCTAAAACCGAAATCAGTCAAAGGGAGAAATAAAGTTTAAAACCCATTCACTGCTTACAAACTGCAGTCCGGGGGCTATCTCTCTCCTGCTCTGGCAGAAGCAAGCAAGACCTCCCCCTAACGTCTCAGGTTCAGATAAGCCCTTGGTTGCCCAAGGAATTACCCATTGATATGGAGATGACCTACCACTCTCCACCCCTGAGGAATGCCTGTTGCTATGCATATGCCCTAAAGACAGGTGAGATATTCTGGAAATATTACAGTTTTACCCACAGAGCTCTAATTTGTAAGGAATTTTAGTCAGCATTTGGGCTAGAGTAGTACATTAGTAAAAAATAACAAGGTTTGTTTATACAGACTTCTTGCATCTGAATGGCCTCTGAGGTGATAAGGATGTCTCTTTATCTCCTGTAGAGGGAGGGTACCTTTCACATGGGAAATTTATTTCCTGCTCTCTGGAGCCAAGGGAGGTCAAAATGTTCTTGCAGTGGCTATGCCTTAAATAATTTTTTATTCAAAATAATCAATATGCCCAATTGGCACATTTTGGGGTGGCCTGCCCTTGACCCTCCAATCCCTTGCACTCAGTTCAACACAGCACATAGTGGGGGTTCACTAAATAGTTACTGAATGAAAAAAGAGAAGGAATAAGTGACTCTTCCAGGAATATAGACATTAAAAAAAAGAGCACGATTGTTTTTATGTAAATCTCTCACTCAGGAGGTTGAGTGCTTTACTGTGGATCAGATGGCCTTTAATCTCCTAGATGTCAGTCAGGTTCTTTGATCTAAGACTCATCAGATGGGAGCATTTAAGAGCTCCCCTCCCCTAAACTTGAACCATGTGGGTGGGTTAAGCACTAGGCTCTCTTCAAAGTTTCATGACTTTATTCTACCTTGCCTAATAATCATGGCTTCTTTTATGGTTTCCTATCATACATATACACAAATTAGGGAGAATAAGCTTGTGACTTTTTTCTCTTGAACACGATCCATATTTTAAAAATGTTATTTATGCAAAAAGTAATTGTGATATTGTGATTTATAAGAAATATGTTTTTGGTCATTCAGATGACCAGAAATATGTTTCTCATATATATTTGGTCTTCAACCACAGTTCGAGGCTCAAAGCTCTCCAAAACTCTTGATAAAAGTGTCTTTGTTATGTTAATGACATAACTTTTGGAAAGCACCCGAGGATGGAGGCTGGTTGTCCATGGAGCTAACCCGATCCTTAGAGGGTTGGAACTTTCCGTTCTACCCCCTGACCCCTGGGGAGGGGAGAAGGGCTGCAGATTGAATCTATAGCCAATGGCGAACGATTTAATCAATCATGCCTAGTAATGAAACCTCCATAAAAACCCCAAAGGAAAGGGTTCTGAGTGCCTCTGGGTTGGTGAACATGCAGAAATTCCAGGAGAGTGGCATGCTTGGAGAGGGCTTGGAAGCTCCGTGCACTTTTCCATACCCTGCCCAATATATCACTTCTGTCCTGCTGGTCCAGCATCATGTAATCCAGTAAGTAAAATGTTTCTCTGAGTTCTGTAAGCTGCTGTAGCAAAGTAATCAAACCCGAGGAGGGGGTCATGGGAATGTCTGATTTATATCCTGTGGATAAAGTGGGGTTCCTATGGCCAGGATCCTCACTGAACTTAAATGTAACTGGCCTGTTGCTATGCTACCACTTCCACACCTTTAGGCAATAAGCCATTATTGTGTTAATATAAAGAGTTCCACCCAGTGCTCTGCCAGAGACTGGGTAGCTGGGCTGCAAGGCTGTAGGAGAGTGGACTGGAGGGCTGGAGTGGTGGCAGCACCAAGGACAGAGGCCCAGAGGACGGCTGTGTGGGAGGGCTGTGCAGAGAGGCCCAGAGGACAGCTGTGCAGACAGAGGGACCCAGAGGTACAGACCGGCTTGCTGCATCCGAAGCAGCAGTGATAATACAGACTCACTCTGAGTGAACGGGATTTTAGTGACTGACCTGCCACCTGGCAATAAAGTTGGGTATAACCTTTTCACCCCAAGAACCCTTTGCTGTAAATTTCTTTGGTCACAGTGAATCTATAGCGAACTTGCCTGGAGCTGAAACTCATTTGCAAGACAATCCGGTCGGTCAGAAATAACAACCCAGACTTGCAGTTGGCTTCCCTGAGTTGGAGCAGGTTGCTGGAACCTTCAGTTTATAGCCATTCGTCAGAAGCACAAGTAACCTGGGCTTGTGATTGGCATCTGAAATTGAGGGCGGTCTTGTGGGATACCTGTGGACTCTGATTCTATCTCTGGGTAGGTAGTGTCAGAATTGAGTTGAATTCTCGGGCACCCTGCTAGTGTTCAACAATTGCTTATTGGTTTGGGGAAACGTACACACACACACACACACACACACACACACGTGCACTAATTGGCTTACAAGGAGCGGTGCCCACCCACGGTGGCAAGAGTCGACCCCATCTAAATCACGTGGCTGACTTAGAGATATAGAGATACTACGTAGCAACTGAGAAGGTTATGTTAGATTGTTAAAAAAGAATTGTGTAAGTGTTAAACCTATTTGAACAATGTTGCCAAACTGTTATTAGTCATCTGGCCAAAATTGAGGCAGATTGGGGGGGTGGAAATGGCTAATACTAACTTGCTTTCAGAGCTTGCTTGAACCTCAGAATTATTACCAGGTGTTAACCAACTAAGCCAACCTGTCTCAGTCCATGAGGAGAAGCAGGTACTTTAAATAAAATGATGAAGTATTTTTTTTAAATAAAAAATAAAAAATTAATCACGTGGCTGAGAATGGTAGAGAGTGATTTCCACCTAGGAAAGTCAAAGTACTTTCTGCTCCATCTAAAAGCGGGTAGTAAAGAGGGTCTAGACTCCTGGGGGCCAGAGGATGAAAGCAGAGCCCTGAGAGATAGAAACCAGATTCTTGGTGATCTTACTGTTAAGGCTGGTTTATGACTTCCCTGCAACTTACCCTGTGTCTTGAACTTCACGTTATGTTAGTCAATGAATTTCCATTATTGTTAAAGCAGTTTGAAATGGGTGATTGAAACTTGTGATTGGAAGTGTACTAACCAATAGGGACAATTTTGGTTATATCAAAGTATCAAAAAAGTTTGGCAAAACATAAAGGTGACCACAGCTAATTTCTCAGTGTTCCACAGAAGATATTTTAGTAGTTTTTGTAAGGGGGAGTGTTGTGTATTTTCCTGCATTCTTGTCCCCTCTGCAACAAAGAATTAAATGGCAGAGACATGGTAGTGAAGCAGAGTAAAAGTTTTATTTAAAGTTACTTAAAGAAAGAAAAGTACAGACAACCTCAGGGAGGAGAGGTGCCTTGAAAGGTTGGAGAAAGTTTAAGGCTACACACTTGGAAAGTCAGGTGACCTCAGAGAGAGGTGTGCACTGAAAGGTTAAGGGTTCCCCCTTTTAAGGATTTTTCAGGAATGTGACAAAGGACTGGGGGTGTGGACTTGTTTAATGGTCCCCAAATATTTAAAAATAACTTAAGACAAGAAGTTACTGCTCTTTCTCCCTGAGATACTGGCTTCTTGGTTTGGGAGTATATCAAACAAGACTGCCTGCCTGGCCCCCAAGGTGTGCTGAGTTATTGTCTGTTTGCTAAAGAGTAAGTTAAGAATCTTACCTCTTAATTTCCTGAGTTTTAAAATGCAATCTTATCTTTTAGATGGAAGCCTTCCTGCCTTTTACTATGTTGTCCATGGCTGGGCCTGCTTGCTAAATTAGTTGCCCAGGTTGCAAATTACTTGATTAGGGTTGAAGGAGGAAAAACAGCATATAGGTAAAGTTAAAAAATAAACTGGGCCCTTTATCAGGCTAAAGTGAATCTTACAATGTCATGATCTAATTGACACAATGAAGACATGGGCTGTGCTCAGATACTTTTCCTTATCTGGGGGATATTCAAACATTCCAGGTCAAGTTGCTCCTGGCCCGCTGAGCTTTAACTGATTCATTCAGAAACTCTGGGTCTTTTCTGGGTTTCTAGTTTTAACTCATTAACTCTGAGTCCCTTGTAGTGGGATTTACTGGCTTTAATTCCCTCTCCACCCCTCTCATATCTATTTTCCTGCCTAACAGTTTTCACATAGTTGAAATCACACTGCATATTTAACTTAATACTGCTTTGTTTTCTTAGCATGATTGGTTAGGATCTCTCCATGTCATTTATAACTTACTGTGGGATTTGAAAAGATTTGCTCCTTTTTCCTAGGTGATGACCACTCCCTAACTGTTGGGCATTTAGATTGCTTTGAGTTTGTGCTTCCTTGGGTTTTTCTTTCAGATGCATTCCTAGAGGTGATGTTACTTGGTCACAAGAGCTTGAAACAATTGCCAAATTATTTTCTGGAAAAAAGTCAGACCAATTATACCCCCTCCAACTACAGGCATCATGGTTCCCATGGTCTCATTTCACCCCAATTAGTATAGAAGCATCTCAAACATCTTTATTAATGTGACAGTCCAAAAATGAGCCTTCATTTTACTTTCCTTGGTTGCCAATGACACTGAAGTTCTGTGATGGCTGTTTTTTGAATCCATATATCTCCTGATCTGGTATTTAACTTACTGCAGAACTGAGACACTTGACCTGCTAGGCCTCTGACTCTTGGCCTGTGACATTTGCCCTGCTTTAGTGCTCAGCTTCTAGACATAGTTTTAAATAACATAGACCAGGGTTTCTCAACGTCAGCACCAGTGATAGTTTACTAGTGACACACATATATACATGCATACAGATAGCTAGAGATCGCCACCTATGTTGTATATATTAAAAAATTTTCTGTATATTATGATGTTTTGACATCTTAAAAAATCTTTCTGGCCTGGGAGAGACTGCCCCTCCTGGGCTAGCCAGTTCCTAGAGATGGCAAAAGGCTAAGCAGAACATTGCCTTTGATATGCAAATTGCCAATCTGGAGCCTGCCTCGTCTTTCTGCAACCTACCAGCCAGAAGACAATATGCCTCAGCCTTAATTATCAGAGTACCAGCCACGAGAGACCACCCCTGTGGCCCAAAGCTGCCAGAATGATTTACACTAGCCAGTCCTGAACTCCCCACCCCATCTTGACTTGCCTTTCTTGTGAAGCCTCAGTAAAGCTCGTGGCCTAAGGACTCCTGCTGCCCCTAACCTCAGACCACTCCCAGGTTGTCTCCTGCAGTCCTGCCTGGCAGTCGGTGACTCCCCTTCTAGAATCTGTGAGTTGATCATCTGAAATAAAAGCTGCAGGGAAAGGCAGATGAGTGTTTATTTGGGATCAAAGCACTGCCATTTGAGAAGCACAGATTCAGGCAGACACCCAAATAGTGCCCACTTGTAAGGTGACAGCAAGGGTTTTTTATGCAGAAAAGCAAAGGGGTAGAAGAAAAGAAAATTGTCAGTTGGTACTAACAGGCTGAGCCAATTTTCATTACCCCTTGATCAACTATTCCTTGCTGTTAACATACCAAATGATTCCTGGTATGTGCACTGGTTGACTATTCTGTCTTTCCAAAGTCCACAACCAACAGTCTTAGGATGATCAGAATGCTGTTTTCCTATTGACTTGTACAGACGACTGCTTGTAAATCAGTTGTTGCTTCTGACTTGGTCCAAAGGGTTGAGCTTAATTCAAACAAACAAAGCTGGGTAAGGTGGTTTCTCTCCCATGGCCACTCCAACTCCATTTTCAAATTCCTCTGGTCATGTCAGCTTTTTGGAGTCTAATAAATGTTCTTCTGCAAAAGCCTCTCCTGTTCTTCCCACAGCTGCCTCTGACTGGCTGCCCTGTGAACATGCAGTTTGACTAGTTAAAAAAACCCACTCTCTATTTATCCTCTGTTGAACCTTGCCAGACACAACAGGCTTGGAACCGATTTCAAACACAGGGCCAAGAGGGTTTGTTGGTGGTCTGAATGAGTGGGTGTGGGAAAGCAGATGACTGAGGATTATGGCACTGTTGCTGGCAGCTGCGTCTGGGGAGGTCTCTCCCTCTCATAGGTGAAGCACTAGGACAAACCTCAACCTGGACAGGGGAGGGTTCTTGACTGGTTGAGAAAGAATTCTCGAACAGGTCAGATGAGTGTAGGTAAGGAAGGAATTAATTAAAGCAAGAGCAACAGGGAATGGCAGCTGCCTTGCAGGAAGCAGGGAACAGGAAAGTGCAGAGGGAAAGAGGGAAAGTTCTCAGCCTAGGACAGATTCCCTTCCCAACTCCTGACCAGGGTCACCTGGCATCCTGTGTCTGCTTGGATCTGCACAGCATTGGGACTAGCTCCTACCCCTCCAGGATTTGGGGGAGCCACGGAGCACAGGATGGAGTGAGATTATGTTCTGAGAACTTCCCAAAGGATTTCCAGGCAGGCTACTAAGAGCAGATCTCACAGCTGCATTTCCGACCAGGTCACCCAGGTGACAGAAACATGCAGGTCCAAACCTGAACTCTTAGCAGCCCCTTCCTACTCATCAAGAGTAAAGCTGAGACAGAGTGAAGACTTGGAAATAAAATGAAATAGCAAAGAGACAAACTGGTAATTTGAGCAGTGAGAAAGCTTTATTTGAAAGAATGCACTCAAAGAAAGGAAAGCACGGGTGTCCTCAGAGAGGAGGTGCACTGAAAGGTTGGGGATTCTGTCTTTTAAGGCTTTCAAGAATGGGGCAAAGGGCAGAATGAGTTTGTTGGGTGTAGGCTTGACTTGTGGTCTCAAGATGCTTTTTTCTGGTGAGAGACACCATTTCCTCTTTTATCAGTGCTCCAGCTAATTTTGCTAAAAAAACCCAACACAAGAGATTTATTGATCCTGCTCTTCTTCAAGATAGTGGTTACCCTGAAAGAGTGGGGACATATCAATTCAAACTGCTTGCCCTGCCTTAAGGCAGGCTGTTGGGTTATTGTCTGATTACCGGAGAACATGTTAGGAATCTTAATTCTCAACCCTCTGCTTCTTAAAATGGAATCTTAGCCTTATGATGGTGTGGGTAAAATTGTAATATTTCCAGAATATCTCACCTAGTTTTAGTGCATCTGTATATCAACGGGTGTTCCTCAGGGGTCAAGAGAAGTAGTTCATCTCCATATCAGTGGGTAATTACCTGGGTGACCAAGGGCTTATCTGAACCTGAGAGGTTAGCGGGAGGTCTTGCTTGCTTCTGCCGGAGCAGGAAAGAGATGGCCCCAAACTGCAGTTTGTAAGCAGTGAATGGGTTTTAAACTTTATTTCTCCCTTTGACTGATTTCGGTTTTAGAGATATTTTTTGCCCTGGGATTTCCTCTCCCTGGAGTTACATCTGGTGTAGTCCGCAGAATCTATGAGCCTGAAATCTGTTATAATGGGTGTGACCTTTGGGAGGCCTGCCACTAGAGATGATGGGGAGATGCCTGGAACCCCCCTGTGGGTGGTGGGTAGGCCCCAGTGGATGCAGTGGCAGAGGGTGAAGCTTTACCTGTTATTGTCCCCCCATCTGTGGAGCTTCCAATGTGGGAGCCCCTAGTGGGGAATTGGTCTAGGATAAAGTACCTCCTAGAGGCGTGGGGACTTCTCCAGAATTGGGGAAGGGTGGAGACACCGGAAGCTGCAGAATTAGTCCTCCTTGAGATAGAAGGCTGTTTAGATGCCCTGAGTGGCCATGTTGTGGCTGGCATTGTAGGGTCTCTTTTCATCAAGGTAGTGGAAAATATTATACAGGAGAGAGGGGGACTTAGGCGGGAGAGAGACGGACTTCAGCATCTCTTGGAGGAGCTGGGCGATAACGTATGGGATGCCATTAAGGAAGACAGACAGTTATTGAAAAGACAGGTCACACTCCTGGAAGATTCCTTAGCAGCTGTGAGGGGGGAGGCGGCAGGAAAAGCTGCGTTGCAGGAGGCCATGGGGGAGAGGGAGGAAAGAGTGGTGCCTTCAGCCCCAGAGATGGAGGAGGAGCCTGGGGAGAAGAGGAGGAGGTGGGACCATGGGCCAATCCGCTGCCTCAGGTACCAGCCTCTCGTGTTTTGAAGGCCTGCTTGGCTGTAATTAAGAAAATAAAAATGAACAGCCGTGGGCTTCTCAGGGGGAGGAGCCACCCCCTCCCCAGGTTGTGGAGCCCTCCATGCTCCATCCCTAAGCCCAGGATGAGCTGGTGGACATGAGCGGTATAGGCAGAGGCCATCAAATCTCTGCCTACATGGCTTTTATGTCTCTGGGATGTAGGGGTGGAAAACATTGTTATGTCGGGTACTGAGATGAGTAGAATAGCTTCCCTGATGACTCACCCTTCTGTTGAGCAGTGGTTGCAAAATGCCCATCACGCTTCAGGGAATCAGACACTTCTGGAATGGCTGACAGCTGCCATCAGGGTGGTTTGGCCTAATCAGGGTGATTTACCATATTTACCAGTAGTTGAAATATGTATGCAGAGCTCCAATAGGTACTGCGGGAATTGGGTATGAAAAATATCATCTATAGTATGGACCCCCAGGGCCCTGATGAGGAGGTGTTCACTGTAAGAATGAGAAATCTGGTGCTGCATACAGCTCCCACATCTCTCCTTGGGTCCCTAGTGAATACTCTTGCCCCCCACATAGGGCAACCCATAAGAGAGGCTACTCGTACTTTAGCAGGGGGAGGTTGAAACAGTAAGGGTACGGAGGGAAGTATGGGCAATGACTGAAAGGAGAAGTGCAAAAGGCCCCATGAAGGTCTCAAGGATCCAGATGTGGGTTGATTTGATAAAGGCCAGGGTAGTGAAAGAAAAACTCGATGCGCAGCCCAATAGAATCTTGTTAGAACTGTGGCACGAATTAAAGCCAGAGCAGCAGTTCCAGCTGCTGAGGTCCAGGACATGAAAATCAGAGTCAAGGCCTCATACCCGGCCTGTGTCCCTGCAAAACTTCCTGGGAGACAGTACTCGGGATTCGCCTGAGCCCTCAACCCCACAGGAGGACGATGGGGCATCGCAGTTCAACTGAGGGTGTGGTTAAAGTCCCCACCTTGTGGGACATAGTGGGGACTGGAGACCACATGTAGAATTAGCAATTCATTAGTCCCCTGTGAATGTACAACATGTCCTGGCACTGGTGGACACAGGAGCTGAGTGTTCTCTGATTTATGGCAACCCTGAGCATTTCCTGGGACCCCTGCTGTGATAGATGGCTATGGGGGTAAGTTAATTAGAGTGAAGAAAGCCCAAATCCCATTGGGGATAGGGTGTTTACCCCCAAAGGAATATACTGTGTACATTTCTTCCACCCCTGAATTTATTTTTGGGGTAGATGTCCTGCAGGGCCTGTGGTTACGGACCACGGAAGGTAAGTTCAGACTGAGGGTATGTGTGGTAAAGGCAGTTCTGAGGGGACATGCTAAACACCCACCTGTAGCTCTACCTGTAGTTTAGCAGGTGACAAATACTAAGCAGTATAAGTTGCCTGGGGGGCACAAGGAAATTGGAAAAACTTTACAGGAGTTGGAGAAGGTGGGCATCATAAAGCCCACTCATAGTCCTTTTAATTCCCCTATGTGGCCAGTGAGAAAGCCAGAGAGCTCCTGGCGTATGACTGTAGACTACGGGGAATTGAATAAAGTCACACCCCCTTTGCATGCTGCTGTCCTCTCTATAGCAGACATTCTGGACACCCACAGCCATGAACTGGGAACGTATCATTATGTAGTAGACCTTGCTAATGCTTTCTTCTCTATTGACATAGCACAGGAAAGTCAGGAACAGTTTGGCTTCACATGGGAAGGCAAGCAGTGGACATTCACTGTCCTTCCACAGGGATATCTCCACAGTCACACCATCTGTCATGGGCTTATAGCCCAGGACTTGGTCACATGGAGGAAACTGCAAACAGTGTGGTTGTATCACTACATTGATGATATGCTCACATCTAATTCTCTTAAAGGTTTAGAAGGGGCAGTTCCTAGACTGTTGCAACATCTACAGGAAAAAGGATGAGCTGTGAACAGCACCAAGGTTCAGGGACCTGGTTTGTCTGTAAAATTCATGGGGGTTGTCTGGTCAGGTAAAACTAAAGTTGTTCCTGAAGCAGTTATAGACAAGGTCCAGGCCTTCCCCACTCCTACCACTGTAGCAGTATTATAAGAGTTTTTGGGCGTTTTGGGCTACTGGAGACTGTTTATACCGCAGTTGGCACAAATTCTGAAGCCCTTATACTGGTTGGTACAAAAAGGAATCAGGTGGGACTGGGATTAGACATGTGTAGCTGCTTTTACTGCTGCCAAGCAGGTAGTCAAAGCCGTGCAGGCCTTGAGTGTAATGGACTCATCAAGGCCCTGTGAGCTAGATGTTCATGTAACCAAAGATGGTTATGGATGGGGTCTTTGGCAGCAGCTTGAACAGACACACCAACCTGTTGGATTCTGGTCACAACTATGGAAAGGAGGAGAGGTCTGGCACACCTTGCTAGAGAAGCAACTGGCTGCTGTGTACCATGCCTTGCTGGCTACGGAGCCCATCTCCGGAACAGCTCTGACCAAGATAATAACCATCTATCCCATTGCAGGGTGGGTGTGAGACTGGACCCAAAGGCTACAGAGTGGTATGGCACAGACACCTACACTGGCCAAACGGGGCACATATTTACAGCAGCACAGCACCCTCTCTACTAGCCCCCTAAGGGGAGAACTCCAGCACTTATTGGGGCCAGTGACCTATACCAGTGGAAAGCAGGAAGAACTTGCTTTTGAGCCATTGGTAGTGGATACTTCTTATCAAGAGGGAAAAGCCCCTATACCTGAAGA
Organism: Smutsia gigantea; assembly: GCA_032199065.1. Lineage (NCBI taxonomy): Eukaryota > Metazoa > Chordata > Mammalia > Pholidota > Manidae > Smutsia > Smutsia gigantea. Next base: position 180,168 of record JAVSCE010008700.1, on the reverse strand, counting down.
TGCTTGGTACACAGATGGCTCTAGTCGTGGGCAGCCCCCAAAGTGGAGGGCTGTGGCTTTCCATCCGAAGACTGAGACAATATGGATGGAGGATGGAGAGGGGAAGAGCAGCCAGTGGGCTGAGTTGTGGGCAGTATGGCTCGTGATCACCCAGGAGCCCTCTCCCACAGATGTCTGTACTGAGAGCTGGGCCGTCTATCGGGGCTTGACCCTGTGGCTACTGACATGGTACTATACCAGCTGGATGGTTGGACACCGGCCCCTTCGGGGGCAAGAGTTGTGGCAAGACCTATGGGCCTCTGGTCAGACTAAGATTGTTACCGTATATCATGTGACTGGCCATTTGCCTTTGGTATCCCCAGGGAATCCAGGGAATGATGAAACAGACACACTGGCCCAGGTGCACTGGCTAGAAGGAAAGCCTGCCTCCAATGTGGCCCATTGGCTACATCAGCATTTGTTGCACGTGGGGCAAAAGACAATGTGGGCTGTAGCCCATCAGTGGGGTTTGCCATTGATCTTTGAAGAAGTCAGCCAAGCCCGGACGGAGTGCCTTGGGTGCTCTAGGAGGGACTTACATCGAGTCCCACAGTAACATGGGGCAATAGTAAGGGGGCCAATACCCCCTGTCAGGTGGCAAATAGACTGTATTGGGCCTCTGCCCATATCAGAAGGATATTGGTATGTCATGACTTGTGTGGACACAGCTACTGGACTATTGGTTGCTTTTCCTGCACATCGTGCAGATCAGTAAACCACTAAGAGGGACCTGGAGCATCTCTTTGCAGCCTATGGCCGGCCACAGGTGATTGAAAGCAATCAAGGCACCCACCTTACTAGACATGTGTTACAAGGATGGGTGCAGCAATTAGGAATAAAGTGGAAGTTTCATGTACCATATAACCCTACTGGGGCAGGAATGATAGAGAGGTACAACGGTTTGTTGAAATCTGGCCTGAAGTTGGATACCAATAGTCTACAGGGCTGGTCATTTCACTTATAGACAGTGCTACGGCATTTGAATGAGAAGCCACATAAGCTTTGAGCCCTGTGGAAATGCTCACACACATTGCTGCCTCTCCTGTACAACTGTACGTCCAAACCAAAGAAGAGTTACTGAAGCCAGGATATGGCCAGCAGAGCAACATCCTGCTGCCAGCCCCTACTGCATTAAGCCCTGGAGACACTGTTGAATGGACGTGGCCCTGGACGTTTTGACACGTGGGCCAGCAATCACTGGCCTTTCTGGCACCTTGGGGGAAAGGCCTGGAAGCTGGCCTCATGTGTATTCCTGGAGTAACAGCAGAGTGGCCCCCAAACATCATGGTAGTGTACCCAAAACATCCAGGAGGTAAGAGCATCTTACAAGGAAGTTTTGTTTTATCTTTATGGCCAGTGCATGTACCTCCCATAGCCCTATATATTGACCCATCTGTTACTCCCATAGGGAGGAGGGTGAAAGGCTGGTATACTAGACCAGGACAAGATCCCATTCCTGCCACTGTCCTATCACAGGACCACTCTCTTGCTTGTATCCTACCTGTTGGACAAGATTTGCCTAGGCTGGTGTCATTAAAACATGTATCTTATCGCCCTTAAGGTTATTTTCTTCAACAGTCCTTGTGGCCTGGATGCGCCCCCTGGCTGCAGCTGCCATGTGATGGGTGCTCTGAATCCTCTCCCTCTTCAGCTACTGGCTGCCTGTGGAATGGGCGAGCTACAGACTTAACCTGCATAGGACTTTGAACCTAGCTGAATCCTCTGGTTGAGAATTATCATGGTTTTATTGCTGTTGCTATTGTTATGTCATTAGTCTGGTCACAGTGCTCCAGTTTCCTCGCCCAGGGACCGACCATTGCAGAAGAGGAGGAACAAGTAAATTGTAAAGCAAGATTTCTGAATGAGTGGACTGTGGGTAAAATTGTAATATTTCTAGACTATCTCGCCTGGCTTTTGTGCATCTGCATATCAACAGGCGTTCCTCAGGGGTCAAGAGAAGTGGTTAGTCTCCATATCAATGGGTAATTACCTGGGCCATGGAGGGCTTATCAGAACCTGAGAGGTTAGGGGGAGGTCTTGCTTGCTTCTGCCAGAGCAGGAAAGAGATGTCCTCAGACTGCAGTTTGTAAGCAATAAACGGGTTTTAAACTATTTCTCCCTTTGACCGATTTCGGTTTTAGAGGTATTTTTGCCCTGGGATTTCCACTCCCCGGAGTTACACATGGGGTCCCTCCCGTTCTTACTCTACTGTTTGTATCTCAGCATTTTTCATCGTAGGCAGGAAAAGTTAATCATGATGCTTGTCCCTTGTCCCAGCCCCACCCCAGCACCTTCGGAACACCCTTATCCCGCCTCACCTATGTACCCTTTCAACTTGGAAAAGCATAGGTTTGGCCAGAGTCAGACCCGGGTGGCTCACCTCCCATCCTGCTAAGTGATTTCATCTGCACCCCTGACACCTGCCTCCAGAACAGGGTTCACCTCTTCAGACTCTATTTATTTATTTATTTATTTCCCTGGCCATGCTTAATGCGCAGCATTCTCAGGGCTAAGCTGCTGGGGCTGCTGGCGGAATTCCCTGAGATAAGTGAGCTCACTCAGTGCCGGTGGTCCCAGCCCCCAAATATCTCTGAAGGACATTTTCATTCCCTCCGCCTAGTGCTTAAAGTCCTCTTCCCTTGTGCTTAAAGGGTTAGGGATGGCGGTGGATGGGCTTTGAGATGTATCCTTCGGGAAGACTGCAGACTGGGGGTGGGGACTGATATTTCTAAACCAGAATTTCCATATGAGTGGCAGAGTGAGTTGATCTCTGAAGCTTTTCAAAGGAGTCTGGCAGCCACAGCGTTGATTTCGGAGGCATGGACAATTCCTTCTTGTGGAAGATTCATGGGGAGATCAGTCAGCCAAGCATGGATCCTCCTGGAAATTTCCAGATGCTATTGAAAAATCCCTGTTCTCTGTGGGCAATGAGGCATCCATGGAGTGGAGAATGAGGGCAAATGCCCCCACTGGGGACTTGGGGGGAGGGTCTGTCATTTCATATTCTTTTGAGCAGACACAGTGACTCTAGGCTGCAGGCACAAAAAGTTGAAAAAAAGAAGTTTGGCTCATTTATGATCAGTCAGCTCATGACCCTTTTCTCTTTTCCCAGCAGGAAGGCGGGGGTTGGGGGGTGGCGGGGGAGATGATTTCAGTGTGGTTCCTGCCCTTGTTCATGGCTTTCCTTGAGAGAGGAAGGGGCCCTGCCCCATTTTAAACCACATATGCTCTTTATGAAAACACAGTTCACGCCATACTGTGATATATAAAAAAGGAAAGAGAAAAATTTTCCAAACTCCCGCTACCCAGAGATAAGCACTGTTAACATTTTGATAAATATTCTTCCATATATTTCTAAATACATGTTCTCTCTCCTCTCTCACACACTCATACACCCACACACACTTCTATGCAAATGAGATCATATCATGCTTCTCTTATTCTGTACCCTGTTTTTTAACTCAGCATTATTCTGTGGTCTGCTTTCTGGGTCAACAAATTTAGAACTATCTCATCAATTTTAAATGGCTGCTTAAAATTCCACTGTATGTTTAAAATGTATAATATTTAACCTGTTCCCTATTAGTGGATGCTTAGGTTGATTTCAGTGTTGACTGTAGAAAGTGTTGCTATGAAAATCTCAGCAGTTACATCTTGATCCACATGTATAATTTATCGCTCATTTAAACATATCTTTCTCTCTGTCTTTCTCTCTTTTTAAAGTACCGTATGTATAGACTTTTTGGGGGTTGACAGGGGAAAATAATGTGGCCTTTCCCAAGACTTCTGAATTCCTCTTGGAGAATTTTCAGCATGGAAATGGAACTCAGTGCTGTCCAGACTTCGTGATTATAAGGATCATGACGGTGCATGCTGGAAGTCCTCATTCCTGGGACTCTCTCTGACCTACTGTATCAGTTTCAGGGGCTACGACAGAGGCACCAGGCATAGGTGGGGACTGAGGTGCAAAGAAGTAGGAGGAAGCTCACAGAAATCATTGGTTGTGTAACTGAGATTCGGCCTGAGTTTAAAAGTCTGGGAGGGACACAGGAGCGAGGAAATTACAATATAGCGAAGTAAGTGTAAGATCCAAGTTGACATGTGTTAGAAGCACCAAAAAGGCTCATCAGCTTTTGGAGGTCTGGGAAGACTTCCTGGAGGAAGTCAACTCCAAGTAAGGGCTCTAAGGTGTTTTGGAAAAGGCCAGGTGATGGAAACATGAGAACGGTTTCAGCAGGGAGCATCTGGGAAGAGGACAAAGCTGTTAGAAAGGCCAGGAGGGCAGAAAGACATGAGGCTGGTTTCAGTGAGTCCCAAGTCTAGACAAACAGGTAAGTTCAGAACACAATGCTAAATGTGATGACAATGGGGACGGTGACCAGACTGGGGAAGTGCTTGCAGTCTGACCCAATTTACTGAAACCTGATCTCCTGAAGGATATTTCTTCCCTTTTGCCCTTGGGGACCAAAAGGACTTTTCCTATAAATCGGAAAAGTATACACTGGAGTTTACTTCTGTGTCCAATATCATTTTCATTAAGGGTCTTCATTTTCATGAGGCCAAGATAGGGACTGAAGTGATATACAAGTTGAAAGGCAGAACTTGGACACGTCAACAAAGCAAGGATTGCTTTGTGATTACTCTTGGTTTTAAAGGACAAGTGGGAAACAGTTCTGTAGCTGTCAACAGAGCTGGGATTATGAGAGACAAAAGGTCATTTTAAGAAACTGTAATGCACCTAGGAGTTGGTTCGGCATGCGCTAATAGCGTAAACGTCCTAGGTCTTCAAACGTTCATTAGCCTGTGGTGGTTCCTGGAAGTTCTGTCTCTAACTTGGGGTGAAGGTATAAGTGTGAATATTTACTTATTTATGCAGTCTGATGTGGGCTGTGATTCTCTGAGCATGGTTCACACACTGTGTACTTTAGAATCATCTGGAAGCTTCTCTGAGGCACATCCTTGGGTCCTGCCCTAGACACTTGGCAGTGGTCTCTCCTGGCTTTTTATCCAGCATCCATCTCACACTGCTCCCACCCTTTTCTCCTTCCTAACAGTCAAGATTTTGTGGTTTGGGTGTACACCCCTTTCCTATGTCTTCACGGAACTAGGAAAACTATAGACATAATTTGACTGTTCTCAAGGAATTGCTATTTTCCTGCCTCTGATTGCTTCAAGAATGGGCATTTGACCCAGTGTAGTCCAGTGAGAGGTAAAGGGAAGCCTGTTGGAAGCTCCGGAAAGTTTCCTCTTTCCTGAGAAAAAGGCATGAGAAGAGAAAGCCTGTCTTCTTCCTCCAGATGCTGTCGACTCAGTGTTGTGCCCAGAACGGCCACGGCAGCCAACTGCCTTCGCTCTAGTGCCATAAAGAATACCCTTTGGCTTCCACTAAATCTGAAGTGTTTCTCCTTTTGTCTCCCGGTTCCCATCGTCCACTTTTCTACTAGTGAGATAAAGAGCTTTTTAAGACAGGACTCCACTTGTGGATTCTAGGGGCAATTTGATAAGCAATCATGGATAGTAACACGCTGGAAAAATTCTATTATTTTTTGTAGCTTAGTATTAGCTCATATTAATAGGGACCCAGGCACTAATTTCCATGTGAGGCTTATTTTTGAGCAGCCTCACTGTGTAGGTCACCAGGATAATTTCTGTACAGAGATGGGTCATGCAGCTCTTGCTCAGAGGGGCTGGTAGGACTTGACAATGACTTTTGGGAGACTGAATACTATCTTCTCCTGAATTGATAACAGTACATCATGCATTTTTCTAGTTTATGAATATGTTCAACTAAGGTGCCTGAAACCACCTCATTTTTGCCATTTTTTCCCTAGGGAATACTCATGTTCTTTCTCTATAGCTGCTATAACTAAGCAAGAAAGGCATTTGAGAAACCCTTTCTGATGAAGCATGAAGGAAATTGAGTTTTCAGTATGGTCAGCTAGTTCTTTATTTCATTTTGTAATAACTTTCTTTGGCTTTGTTTTAGAGCAACCAGATAACCTTGATTTTTAATCTTAATAAGGCAACCTTTCAACCATGTTTTATTAAGATTTAGGGGGGCATGGCATTGGAAAGAATAATAGAAAAACCAAAGGATCAGAACCAAAGGTCCTGCTTTTGATATGTTTTCTGACCTTGGGCCATGTGTTTAATCTCGATGAACTCAGGGTTCTGGTCTGTAAAACAGGAGAATGGTCCTAGATGAGGGATAGCCACTAGATTTCAGCTTAAGCATTTCCACTGCCTACAGTTCTGGGTCAAGAAGGACACTGTGACCGTTCAGTGATGTTTGTCGTGGCTGTAGAAGGGAGCTGCAGAATTTGTCACAAATGTGGGGTGCAAATATGGCTATATTATTTTTTCAATTTAAAATAAAAATGGATGAGAGCCTCACCTGAGAGATTAGCAGGATTTTCAATATCTATTTTAGGAGCTCCACCCCCCCCCCAACCCTCTAGGAACTGGCCAAGAAAACTGGGGACTTGCACAGTCTAAGGGAGAGGCCAGCAGGGAGAGCCTGAAACCAACCGCTCAGCTACTGCTGTTACTTCTCGCTGCCACACAGTGTCGCTGTGGAGCACCGGCCGTCGTCCCATGGACCAAGCTGTTCCTGGCTAGTTCCCTGGGGTCCACACGGATCACCTTCCTTATGTGACCTGTTGGCACTAAATCTGGCTGAGGACATCGCAACTTAGCATTCAGCACCTTCGGTCTGAAACAGCTGCACTGGTAACGGTGACAGTGATCTGGGCATCTGCCCCACAGGCTTGTGACCTCTGAGGACACATACTTCAAAGGTGAAGCAGTGTTTCCTCTTAAAACTCTCAAAATCAAAGGATACCAAGACCCTTTCCTCTCTAACAGTAGACCCTGATTACCTGTAGACCAGTGGCTCTCAACAGGGGGTGATGTGCCCCCCAGGGGACATTTGGCCAGATGCCCAGGCCAGAAAGAGGAGGTGGCTTGCCCAGATCCATCTGCGTGTTTGAACTTTGGGTGCCTCCTTCCTGGAGAATCACACCCAGGACCTCAGGTCGGTGATAACGTCAAATATCCACCAGGGCCAGGCAGGTGAGGCATAAGAGTGAGACAGGTGGAGAGGGGGCCGCCCTGCCCCATCCATTGGGTAGCTGGTGTTGGGGAGGTGAGCCCAGTGAGGCAGACCTTCTAACGTTTATCAAGAGAAGCCATAAAATTATTTTCATTTGAAAAAGCCCCCTTTGAAATACTGACATCTAGTTAAAATCTTTAGACATTGTGTGGAGGGATGAGAAAGGAAAAGAAAAATTAGGGTTTCCTGAGACCATGTCAGTGGGCGATGTGGCAAGGACTTTTACCTCCTTTGAAAAGCCCATGGAAGGTGCCTTTCTAGTGTCTGGCCTCACCGATCCGCATACTATTCTGAGACATAGTCAGCTGTTAGCCGGGATGGAAGAAAGGTGTCACAGCAGAGATTTTTGACCACACCACTAACTTTATTTAACAAACACTTCTGTAGTGCTTATGATGTTCCAGACCTGTTCTAAACACAAATATTAGCTGGTTTCAGGTTCAGCAAGCCCACAGGGAGCTATCGCTGTTAATCCCATACTGCAGATGAGTACACTGAGGCCAGAGACGTCATGTACCTTGCAATCATGCAGTTAACTAAGCAGCTGCATGATGGATGCAGCCAGGATTCAAACCCAAGAAGTTTGACTCCAAACTGTGCTTTAAACCTTTATGCCAACAGTCTTTCAAAAAACAAAACAAAACAAAAGGCAGGAATGTCACCTTTGCTTTCTATTCAATGTAGAGCTATCCTTAAATTGGAGGAGTTTGAGAAAAAAATGCAAATGAGTTAGACTGATCTGACTCTGATGGCAGTTAAAGCTTTGGAAAGCTTGGTGAGGACCCAGCCATTTCTTTCTCTGCCTTTATCATGAAAAGCATGCTGGGGTCCCGTGAAACCCCCATCCTCATGAGTTCCAGAATGCGGCTTGATGATCACACAGAGGGCAGATGGCCGCTAAACCTGAAAATCACAGAGAAATGAGGTGAAGTATTGCTCTCCCTAAAAAAGATAATTAGACCCCGAGAGATGATTTTAAAGGCTGCCTTTAAAAAAGGCAGACACAGCTGAATGTGTTTCCAGTCATCAGAAGTATTCGTGGTAATATGAGCATCAGGGAGCTGAGGAGAGGCTGGGGATGAAAGGGCCATGCATATTTACTTATCAAGAAAGCTCCACACTTGGGGAGCTGTGCTTGGTGAAAAAGCACAGACACTTCTGTCTGCTCACTTTGACACGGATGATGTGATCAAAATTGCTGAAACTACTAGCAGATTTGGGCATGGCTCCGGACTCTGCCAGCCCTGTAGGCACTCCTGTAATAGACTGATACGGGAAGCAACCCCCGGTGCTCCAAGGGCAAATGAAGCTCTTGGAGGGGCATTGGGAAATCAGTGAGAGTCTCCAAAAATGGGAGTCCCCTAGGTGGTGGAGGGCTGGTCATGGGGTCTGAGATCATCCAGTTCCTGCTTCTCTGTGTTGGATTTTTGTTGGAAATGAAGATCAAGCCAACTAGCTAATAGTTTTCATGCATGGTGGAGAGAGATGGGTCTAGTTCTCTTACAAGTTAGGGCTACGGGAATCCTGGGAGGAAATGCCCAGCGGGAAGAAATGTCTGGGGAGACCCGGATGCCCTGGGTTTAAGCTGCATCTCTGACTTTATCTGCATTTGCGTTGGGATGTCCAGAAAAGCAGCCTTGGAACAGCTGGAGAAGACCCAGAAAAGTCTGACAGAGAAGGAACTCTGGCTCAAGCCCCCTAAATTTGGATGGCAGGGAGGAATCCAGAGCTGGTCCAGGCATGAAAAATATCTAGCATATGGGCTGCCCCTTTCCTGTCCTGCATTCATGGCAGACATTGCTAATCAATCACAGTGGATTTCCAATCCTGGAAGCCTGGATGTGGTTTCCCAGCTCTTTCCAACACTGCATTCTGGACACCACTACCAATCAAATGGACTTAACATTGGAGAAAAACTGAATTTGGACCTCTCTGCCCTTCCCAAGACCTTACCTGTCTCTTCTCCCGACTTTTTATCTTATGCTGGAGGAAAGCAGAATAACACACTAGTTAGGGTTCTGGCATCGGATAATCGGGGTATGAATCCCAGCTCCACCTCCTATTCTGTGTGATCTTTGTCTCATTGCTTATCCACATCAAGCCTCAGCTTCCTCTCCTGTGAAATGGGGGCAACACCACCCTCTACCTCACAGGGAATGTGATTACAGTGGGATGTGTGCATGTATCTAGCTTGATGACTGCCTAGATGCCCCACACGTGAGATTCCTTTCTTTTCCTTATGAGAAGTCCCACAGACAGGTTTGGGGGATGGGTTTGGCATCTGCTGAACAGCAGAGGTGTGAGAGGTAGAGGAAAGCTGGAAGGAGATGGGGCAGGCAGGGGCTAGAGCATGCAGAGCTTTGAGGTCAGAGTAGGGACTTTCATCTTTTTCTTAAGGATCGAAAGGAGCAGGTTTGGACCCTCAAAGTTTGTCATGCTCCCTCCCACCATGGGTCTTTTGTTCAAAGGGGACCCTTTGCTAGAATGTTCTTTTTTTGTCTCTGGTCTCAAACCCATCCTGTAGCTGGTTGACTGTGAAGGTCTTCCAGATGGACCGCAACCATACCCCCTCAGGATGCCTTCCCTGACTGCCCACCCCCTTCTGTTATATGTTCCTAGGGCTCCACGTCGTCACCCTCCACCTACTTCCCACGCTGTGGTTTCACATTTATTCGTGTGTTGTAGGACAAAACCAATCTCCACTAGACTGTAAGTTCAGTGAAGCCGCGGGCTTAGCTCACCATTATCTCCCAGAGCCTAGCACCTTCTCTGATATGGTAGAGGCCAACACATTATTTTCTGAATGAATGAAGGACCATAGATCAGAAATACTGCTCTAGAGGCCACATGGCAGAGAGGACACTGGGCCACAGTGGAGAGAGGGAGACCAGCAAGGAGGCTGATGCCCCAAACCAAATGAAAAACATCAAGGCGGCCTTGAACCGAGACTGTGACCACATGGATGGAGGGAAGTGGATGATGTCAAGAGCTAGGAGGGAAGATTTGTCTTAATGAACTCCTGGCAGGCATTTTTCTTCCTTCCTCCTTTGTGGATTTTACAACTGTCTTCCTGCTTAATAGAAATCCCCAAAGGAGAAGAAGAAAAAGGAAAGTAAAATACAAACTATTTGCAAACCGGGCTGGGGTAAGTCTTGTAGTCCCCAGGCTAATCAGAAGTGGGCAGGACCCATTTGGTGAACCCCCTTTCCTCTAGTCCCCCAACAAAGGTTGTTACCAGCCTTTGAAATCTGCACTTTGCTTTGCTAACTCGTAGCTCAGAATACCCAGTAGGAGTGTCTTATGAGCTCAGGGAATTAACTGCGGAGTGGAGAGGAACAGGCTTATTGAAGTCCTCAAAGCAGAAAGCTTGTTTGAACTGTGATGTGCCCTGCTGAGCATTTTATGAATATGCAGAATCAAACAGGAATGGAAGAAGCCAGAGGGAGCAGGCAGAAAGAGGCTCTCTTTTAAATCCCAGCCAATGGAGACACACATTTCAACTCATTAAAACACACAACAGGCTGGTACAGACACTTTGAAAAAGAGCTTTCGATTGAGTAATATCCTGGGGGTCTTTTATTTTTTTCTTTGTAGAAAGTTTTCCAGGGGGCAACACCAAACGTTCTAAGGCAAGCGGTTATCTCAGAGGGCAGGACAGAAGTGGAGGGTAGCTCTCCTGCTGGGGGACAAATCTGATCCCCTATCTGGGCTTTCAAAAGGCACTTTCCTTCTTTTCCAACTGATCTGTCTAATCTCCCAGATTCATTTACACTTTTCAGTTTGATGGTCTTGACTTGACAGCGTGGCCCATATGCTTGCTGCTTTTGATGGAAATGGTTCTGCTTGAATTCCCTTATTTAGTTTTAATTGCCTAATTTTAGGTTCGGCTCTGGGTTTTTTAACCACTCATGCAAAGGAATGGCTCCCTCTGTTTGTGCATGCCTCAGTGGAGCACCCTGCCTCCCCAGAGCCTGAAGTTCCTGAGTGGGGTCACCTTGCAGATCTTGGGGAAGAGCTGGTGTTGAGCAGAACCTTACTGGCAGTTATAAGCGTCCTGGGGACTCCTCTTATGGGGTGGGGGCGTGTGCTGTGATTTTTCTTATTTGATATTAAAGTCTTCTCTTCCTTCATTTCCTTGGATATCTGGATGTTCCCTGATGTTCAAGTCCCTAGGAGGCTTTTATATCCACCCTCCCTCTAAATAAGAGCCACTTAAGGAAAAGTAAAAAAAAAAAAAAAAAAAAAGTACATTGGACGAATAAGTTCTGCTACTTTCTGTTTCCCAATACCAACTAATTAGATAATTAGATCCAAGACTGCCTTTATCATCATCTTTGTGACTGTTTCCTTTGACACTTTATAAAACTGGCAGTGATAGTTTACCTCTTTCGAGAGCCGCATCATATGACTTTGCAGAGTCCCCTCCAACTCTGTGGGTAGCCATGTGACTTGATTTGGCCAACGGGATGCTAACAAAAGTGACACAAGTAGGGGCATGAAAATGCTTCATGACTGGGCCTGTCTGCTCTTGCCCTTTGCCACTGCCATGAGAAGGACATGCCCAGGCTAACCCACTGGTCCCAAGGGCAGGATGAGGGAGACAAGGAGCAGAACTGAATCTCCCAGTCACCCCAGCTGATAAGTACCTGAGACCAGAAGAACCACACAGCCAAGCTAATTCATTAGCTAAAAGAATTGCTCCTTCAAGACACTGAATTTTGTTATGTGGTTTGTTATGCAGCATTATTTTAGCCATAGATTACTGCTATATCCTGAGCACGTCACTTGTCAGTTAATGATAGTTCTGCACATTCCTTCCTGTTGCAGGGAATGTAGATTAAATGGTTTGGAGAAAGCCAAGGCTGATCAGAGTGGGCTGGGCTCTTTAGGAGAGATACCTGAGAGCTGATAACCAAGAAAATTCAGAGGTTGAACTCCTAGAAGCTGAGAGAGGTCTCTCTGAGTTTCAGCTTTTTTTAAAACCCTTTATTCGTTTGGTGGGAGATGGTCAGACTGAGTGGAGATGATTATCTCTGAGAGTTGCACAAAGCCTGCCTATTGCTTGTCTGTAACTGAATCTAGCAAGTTGATTCCAGTTTGCAGAAACATGATGGCTCTTTTTGTGTGTCTTTGGAGGCTGTGCTCAGCAATGAAACTCAGTGGGGTTTGAGGTGTACTGCCCAGTCAAGCTTTGTAATACCTAACATCTCTTTTAATAGTTTATCTTTTTAGCCACACCTATTTTTTTGCAGAAGGAATGTTATCCATGTCTCCGTGAAAGATCCACTTCCTGCCGTTCGAGTCATAACTTTTGAATGGTCTTGAAAAGAACGTCTGTTTTTAACAATAAAGTGAATGCGTTTGAGGGATTTGATTTATTTTCGTTGACTCTCCTCACTCCTTAACATAAGCCACAGTATGAAGGAATGGTTGAAGTTAACTGAGAGTCAGGAGTATTGCTCATTTTCTGGCCAGAATCCACAGATATTTTCTCTGGTAGGAGTATACTAATTTTCCTCTCATTTACCACCTCTCCTGTACTTTCAGTCCATGTACTTCTGGGGCAGTTGGCTCTAGCATGTTCCCCTGGCTCTGCCCACTTCCTCTTCAGGTGGGCATGTGACACAGACCTGGCCAATCAGACTCTCACATCCTTCCAGCTGGTGGACTGTTGTCACATGACCCAATCCAAGCCAATCATGTCGCTGTGACTCAATTCTGGGACTTCGGCTTGGATGGTTGTATAGAGTCACCCTTTTTTTTTCCTGTTGAACTTGGAGCTCTGAGAATGTAAGCCTTGTTTTTCTAGAAGCCATCTGGTCACTGGTGGAGACTGCCTGTTTGCAAATGGAGCCAGCACAGGGTAATGCAGATGTGGAAGATGGAGAGGTAGTCTTGAGGATATTTGAGCTCCTGGACCCAGTCAACACACAGCTAGAATTAGCTCTGTGATTTACATTTGCATGAGCTAATTTCCTTCTTTTGTTGGCTTCTTTGAGTTGGGATTTCTTTGATCAACAGCCAAAAGGTCCTCATTAAGAAAGAAATGGTGCTTGGAGAGCACAACTCATTTTTAAAAATGAAATAAGAATTTTCTTGGAGACTGAAGAAAGATGGAAAAGGGACTCGGAGGCTAGTTTTTTTTTAATAATTTATTTTGGTATCATTAATCTACAATTACATGTGCAATATTATGGTTATTAAACTACCTCCTTCATCAGGTGCCCCCCACCAACCCCATTACAGTCACTGTCCATCAGCACAGTGAGATGCTATAGAATCACTACTTGTCTTCTCTGAGTTGTACTGCCCTCCCCGTGCCCCCCAACATTACATCTGCTAATCGTAATGCCCCTTTTTCCCTCTTATCCCTCCCTTCCCACCCATCTTCCCCAGTCCCTTTCCCTTTGGTAACTATTAGTCCGTTCTTGGGTTCTGTGAGTCCGCTGCTGTTTTGTTCCTTCAGTATTTTTTCTTTGTTCTTATACTCCACATATGAGTGAAATCATTTGATACTTGTCTTTTTCGGCTTGGCTTATTTCACTGAGCATAATACCCTCTAGCTCCATCCATGTTGTTGCAAATGGTAGGATTTGTTTTCTTCTTATGGCTGAATAATATTCCATTGTGTATATGTACCACATCTTCTTTATCCATTCATCTACTGGTGGACACTTAGGTTGCTTCCATATCTTAGCTATTGTAAATAGTGCTGCAATAAACAGGGGTGCAAATGTCTTTTTGACTCTGAGAAATTATATTCTTTGGGTAAATTCCTAGGAGTGGAATTCCTGGGTCAAATGGTATTTCTATTTTGAGTTTTTTGAGGAACCTCCATACTGCTTTCCACAATGGTTGAACTAATTTGCATTCCCACTAGCAGTGTAGGAGGGTTCCCTTTTCTCCACATCCTCACCAACATTTGTTGTTGTTTCTGTTTTGGATGTTGGCCATCCTCACTGGTGTGAGGTGATATCTCACTGTGGTTTTAATTTGCAGTTCTCTGATGATTAGCTATGTGGAGCATCTTTTCATGTGCCTGTTGGCCATCTGAATTTCTTCTTTGGAGAAGTGTCTATTCATGTCCTCTGCCCATTTCTTAATTGGATTATTTGCTTTTGTTTGTTAAGGTGCATGAGTTCTTTATATATTTTGGATGTCAACCCTTTATCAGATACGTTTTTTATGAATATATTTTCCCATACTGTAGGATGTCTTTTTGTTCTACTGATGGTGTCCTTTGCTGTACAGAAGCTTTTCAGCTTAATATAGTCCCACTTGTTCATTTTTGCTTTTGTTACCCTTGCACGGGGAGATATGTTCATGAAGAAGTCGCTCATGTTTTATGTCCAAGAGATTTTGCCTATGTTTTTTTCTAAGAGTTTTATGGTTTCATGACTTACATTCAGGTCTTTGATCCATTTTGAGTTTACTTTTGTGTATGGGGTTAGACAGTAGTCCAGTTTCATTCTCTTACATGTAGCTGTCCAGTTTTGCCAACATCAGCTGTTGAAGAGGCTGTCATCTCCCCACTGTATATCCGAGGCTCCTTTATCATATATTAATTGACTGTATATGTTTGGGTTAATGTTTGGATTTTCTATTCTGTACCCCTGGTCTGTGGGTCTGTTTTTGTGCCAATACCAAACTTTCTTGACTACTATGGCTTTGTAGTAGAGCTTGAAGTCAGGGAGCGTAATTCCCCCTGTTTTATTCCTCCTTCTCAGGTCTTTTGTGGTTCCATATGAATTTTAGAATTATTTGTTCCAGTTCATTGAAGAAAGCTGTTGGTAGTTTGATAGGGACTGCATTGAATCTGTAGATTGCTTTAGGTAGTAGAGCCATTTTGACAATATTTATTCTTCCTAGCCAAGAACATGGGATGAGTTTTCATTTGTTAGTGTCCTCCTTAATTTCTCTTAGGAGTGTCTTGTAGTTTTCAGGGTATAGGTCTTTCACTTCCTTCATTAGGTTTATTCCTAGGTATTTTATTCTCTTTGATGTAATTGTGAATGGAATTGTATTCCTGATTTCTGTTTCTGTTAGTTCATCATTGGTGTATAGGAAAGCAACAGATTTCTGTGTGTTAATTTTGTATCCTGCAACTTTGCTGAATTCAGATTTTAACTCTAATAGTTTTGGAGTGGAGTCTTTAGGGTTTTTTATGTACAATATCATGTCATCTGCAAATAATGACAATTTGACTTCTTCTTTACCAATCTGGATGCCTTGTATTTCTTTGTTTTGCTGATTGCCATGGCTAGGACCTCCAGTACTATGTTGAATAACAGTGGAGAGAGTGGGCATCCCTGTCTTGTTCCCGATCTTAGATGAAAAGGTTCAGATTCTCGCTGTTAAGTATGATGTTAGCTGTGGGTTTGTCATATATGGCCTTTATGGTGTTGAGGTACTTGCCCTCTATACTCATTTTGTTGAGAGTTTTTATCATGAATGGTTGTTGAATTTTGTCAAGTGGTTTTTCAGCATCTATGGAGATGATCATGTGGTTTTTGTTCTTCTTTTTGTTGATGTGGTGGATGATGTTGATGGATTTTTGAATGTTGTACCATCCTTGCATCCCTGGGATGAATCCCACTTGATCATGGTGTATGATCCTCTTGATGTATTTTTGAATTCTGTTTGCTAATATTTTGTTGAGTATTTTTGCATCTACGTTCATCAGGGATATTGGTCTGTAATTTTCTTTTTTGGTGAGGTCTTTGCCCGGTTTTGGTATTAGAGTGATGCTGGCTTCATAGAATGAGTTTGGAAGTATTCCCTCCTCTTCTATTTTTTGGAAAACTTTAAGGAGAATCGGTGTTATTTCTTCTCTATATGTCTGGTAGATTTCAGAGGTGAATCCATCAGGCCTGGGGGTTTTGTTCTTGGGTAGTTTTTTGATTACCAATTCGATTTCGTCACTGGTGATTGGTCTGTTTAGTTTTTCTGTTTCTTGCTTGGTCAGTCTTGGCAGGTTGTATTTTTCTAAGAAGTTGTCCATTTCTTCTATGTTTTCCAGCTTGTTAGCATATAGATTCTCATAATATTCTCTTATGATTCTTTGTATTTCTGTGGGGTCCGTCGTGATTTTTCCTTTCTCATTTCTGATTGTGTTTATGTGTGTAGATTCTCTTTTTCTCTTAATGAGTCTGGCTAGGGGTTTATCTATTTTGTTTATTTTTTCAAAGAACCAGCTCTTGGTTTTATTGATTTTTTCTATTGTTTTATTCTTCTCAATTTTATTTATTTCTTCTCTAATCTTTATTATGTCCCTCCTTCTGGTGACTTTGGGCCTCATTTGTTCTTCTTTTTCCAATTTCAGTAATTGTGTCTTTAGACTATTCATTTGGGAATGTTCTTCCTTCTTTAAATAGGCCTGGATTGCAATATACTTTCCTCTTAGAACTGCCTTTGCTGCGTCCCACAGAAGTTGTGGCTTTGTGTTGTTGTTGTCATTAGTCTCCATATATTCTTTGATTTCTGTTTTGATTTGGTCGTTAACCCATTGATTAATTAGGAGAGTGTTGTTAAGTCTCCATGTATTTGTGAGCCTTTTTGATTTCTTTCTAAAATTTATTTCTAGTTTTATACCTTGGTGATCTGAGAAGTTGGTTGATAGGATTTCAATATTTTTGAAATTACTGAGGTTCTTTTTGTGGCCTAGTATGTGGTCTATTCTGGAAAATGTTCCATGTGCACTTGAGAAGAATGTGTATCCTGTTGCTTTTGGGTGTAGAGTTCTGTAGATGTCTGTTAGGTCCATCTGTTCTAGTGTGTTGTTCAGTGCCTCTGTGTCTTTACTTATTTTCTGTCTGGTTGATCTGTCCTTTGGAGTGAGTGGTGTGTTGAAGTCTCCTAAGATGAATGCATTGCTGTCTATTTCCTCCTTTAATTCTGTTAGTATTTGTCTCACATATGCTGGCGCTCCTGTGTTGGGTGCATATATATTTATAATGGTTATATTTCTTGTTGGACTGACCCCTTTATCATTATGTAATGTCCTTCTTTATCTCTTTTGCTACTTTCTTCGTTTTGAAGTCTATTTTGTCTGATACAAGTACTGCAACACCTGCTTTTTTCTCTTTGTTGTTTGCATGAAATATCTTTTTCCATCCCTTCACTTTTAGTCTGTGTATATCTTTGGATTTGAGGTGAGTTTCTTGTAGGCAGCATATAGATGGGTCTTGCTTTTTTATCCATTCTGTTACTCTGTGTCTTTTGATTGGTGCATTCAGTCCATTTACATTTAGGGTGATTATTGATAGGTATGTACTTATTGCCATTGCTGGCTTTAGATTCGTGGTTACCAAGGGTTCAAGGGTTGCTTCTTTACTATCTAACAATCTAACTTAACTTTCTTGTTAAGTTATTGTAAACACAATCTGATGTTTCTTTCTTTCTCTCCCTTCTTATTCCTCCTCCTCCATTCTTTCTATAATAGGTGTTTTATTCTTTGCCTTTAGTTAGTATTTGGATGGTCTGCTTTCTTTGCTATGATTTTTTTTTCTCTGGTGACATCTTTTTAGCCTTAGGTGTGCTTCCCTCTAGAGCAGTCCATTTAAGATATCCTGTAGTGGTGGTTTATGAGACGCAAATTCTCTTAACTTCCGTTTATCTGGAAATTGTTTAATCCCTCCATCATATTTAAATGATAA
The DNA here is from genome assembly GCA_032199065.1 of Smutsia gigantea. Lineage (NCBI taxonomy): Eukaryota > Metazoa > Chordata > Mammalia > Pholidota > Manidae > Smutsia > Smutsia gigantea. Next base: position 162,363 of record JAVSCE010008700.1, on the reverse strand, counting down.
TCGTGCTGGATACAATATTCTTGGTTCGAGGCCCTTCTGTTTCATAACGTTAAATATATCATGCCATTCTCTTCTGGCCTGTAAGGTTTCTGTTGAGAAGTCTGATGATAGTCTGATGGGTTTTCCTTTGTAGGTGATCTTTTTTCTCTCTCTAGCTGCCTTTAATACCCTGTCTTTATCTTTGATCTTTGCCATCTTAATTATTATGTGTCTTGGTGTTGTCTTCCTTGGGTCCCTTGTGTTGGGAGATCTATGAGCTTCGGTGGACTGCGAGACTACTTCCTTCCCCAGCGAGGGAAAGTTTTCAGCAATTATTTCTTCAAAGACACTTTCTATCCCTTTTTCTCTCTCTTCTTCCTCTGGTACTCCTATAATGCGTATATTGTTCCGTTTGGATTGGTCACACAGTTCTCTTAATATTCTTTCATTCCTAGAAATCCTTTTATCTGTCTCTGCCTCAGCTGCTCTGTACTCCTGTTCTCTGTTTTCTATTCCATTAACAGTCTCTCGCATCTCATCCATTCTGCTGTTAAGCCCGTCGATCGCTTGTCTGATTTCTGTATTGTCTTTCCTCAGTTCCCTCACTTCCTCCCTCAGCTCTTGCACATTTCTCTGTAGGTCCATCAGCATGGTTATGACTTTTATTCTAAATTCTTTTTCAGGGAGGCTGTGCATTTCCATCCCTTCAGACTCCCTCTCTGGGGTTGTCTGGTTGATTTTGTTCTGAACCATATTCCTCTGTCTTTTCATGGCTGTATAATTTGGTCACTGATAGTTGCCACGTATGTCAGCTGGGCTCTTTAAGACTTTAAAAAGAGAAGAAAAAAAAAGAGAAAAAAAGGAAAAAAAGGAAAAAAAGAAAGAAAGAAAAAAAGAAAGAAAAGAAAGAAAAGAAAAAACAAAAACAAAACAAAAACCAAACCAAAACAAAAACAAAACAAAAAAAATGCCCACCGGACGTAGATTCTGTGGGAATGCTCTAGGTGGCGCTATTGACCCACTATTCCACAGCTGTGACTGTGCTGCTCCGCAGGGCCCTTTATCGCTCTGGCAGGGGTGGGAACGAATAGGAGGCCGTTGATCTCAGTGAGAAGTGTTAAGTATGGCTACGCTTCCTCAGTCGCCAGCTAAGGCATCTGAAACTCCCCAGGACTCCCAGCCTGCTGGGCTGAGTGTGCTGGGGCGATCCGGCTCCTTTGCTGGGCTCCTGTCTCTTTAAGACTGCTGAAGAAAGCGCGCACTTTTTTTTTCCTTCCCGGGAGCCGGCTGCAAGCACCCTGGCACGTTCCCCGCTCATATCCTGACCCTCTGTCTCTCCAATCTCCGCTGCACTGCGCAATGTGGGTCAGCGCTCCCCGCGCAGATCACCAGGGCTGGCTACTTCGCAGGGTGCACTTCCTCTCCCTCCCGGCTCTGAATCCTCTCCCCCCGCCGGTGCGCTGGGGTCGGGGAGGGCTCGGGTCCCGCCGGGTCGCGGCTCCGTATCTTACCCGCCTCTTGGGGTGCCGAGTCCTCTTGGGTGTCGCTGCACGCTGTGCGCTTTCCTGTGTATTCTCGTCTCTCTTTTAGGAATAGATGTATTTTCTGTGTTTTCGTAGATAAATATAGTGTTGGAAGGAGATTTCTGCCACCCTGCTCACACCGCCATCTTCCCGGAAGTCTCTATGGGAACTAACATTTTGAGGAACCGCCAGATTGTTTTACAAAATGACTGCACTGTTCATCATTCCCACAGCAGTGTTTAAGGTTTCTATTTTCCACTGTTCTATTGTTGTTTGTCATCAAATATGTGCTGTCCTACAAACAGTATACATTTTAGGGGAAGTTTTCCTGGTGTTTTAAAGGAACAAAAACCATTTTCCTTGGAAACAATACAGGTTGGACACAGGTTGGTCAGAGGATTATGACTAATGAGATGAGAGAACATCAGAAATAGCTGGAATCTTTTCCAAAGAAGGTATGAGAGGGGGGCTGTGAAATGTCAAAAGACATATTTGAATGGCTGAGGACAAGAATTCATTGATGAATACTATCTATGGTGTTTTCATGTTTTCAAGAGAGGGAGAATTTGGTTTAATTACCCTATGTCAGGGAATTCCCTGTGCAAAAAAAAAAGCACCTTGGAGTTATGTAGTTTCTTAATAGCCATTAACAAGTCTAGAAATATTACTGATTGAAATTAAGCAGAGTTGGGACCTACAAATTTGTATTTAATGGAAGACTCTAAATGTATCCTATAAAATCTCAGCATTTTGATCATGGTATTATGAAAATTTTCTGGAGAGAATACCTTAAGATGCAGGCTAAAATTCATTTTCAAGGTCCGTTGTTGGAAGCTTGACCAATTGGATTAAATTAAAAGAGTGTTGGACAAAATGACTTTTAATGAAATTCAAAATGCAGAACATAGGTACATTGCTTATTTAGTAAAAGCCTACGAAGAAAGAAAAACTTTATCTCTGGATGCACTAAAACTGACAGTGACTGAATTGTGTGGGATTCTTTGAAGTCTGACACACTACAAGGTCACTTTTTTGCAAGAAAGAAAAGAAAGCAGCAAAAGCAAATAATAAATAATTAAAAATCTCAAAATAATTATGTCATGAGTATATAAATAGATAATATGGGATAGTGTTTATTTTTATATATAAATACAGTATTATTCCATACTACGCTAAAGGTAAATTCCTCCTTCAGAACATTTCAGTTCTCCTTTCAGGAGGGAATCTCCCTAACGGAGATCAGAAATTTTCTTTGTTATTTTTGCAAGCCTTGTCACCAGTTTTTCCTGTTGGACGTCTACAAATTCATTGAGAGACTTTTGCAATAATGTGTTATTTAAATTAGAAAAGCACCATTTTTTCTCTGTTATTGGTTTAAGAGACATTTCCAAATTCTTTCTTCTTTCATCAGCAGACAGTTGGGGAGATATCATTCATAATTGTATGTCTAGTCTATCTTGTCTTCCTGCTTTTTTCCATGGCCTCTTTTGATACTCTTTAGAGGCACTAAACCCATTTAATACCTTTGCTATGAATGCACACTTAACACCTTGTTAGTAAAACCATCAAGCTTTTATTGTTACCATTTGCCAATTTTTCATGCCTTCTAGTGTGTATAGGCTAAATTTTACAAACTGACAGAAAAGTAATTCTTGGTAACACAATTTTAATGGTAACAAATTATATTTGTGATACTCTCATATAATAGTAAAAATCAACACTTAAGTTTGGGGTCCCAGATATATTATACATTTGAAGAGAACCTAAAAACAGGTATTTCAATGCACAGTTCATTGGTGATGAATGAAACACATAATATATGTAGAAATAATTTTTTTTTAAATTAGTGCTTAGCAGAGAGATGGAGATGGAGGTAAATGTGAGCTACTTAGAAGAAAGATCCTTTTGTTTAAAACTCTTGGGGATACCAAATAAACAGCACAGTCGATAATTTAGAAGAGCATCAGTAATACATGCACTGAATAAAAGGAAAATGGCCAAGTCAAGTCCAGTGTTGAGATGTTTCAAAGTAAATAGAGCTTTCTAAGCAAAAAAAAAAAAAAGTGAATACATACATGTTAGTCATGATTTCAGGGAAGTGTTGTGATGTGGGTTCTCTCCTCTTGGGTTTCAGGTACACATGTGTGACGTTAATAGGCCACAGAAAGAAAAACTTCAGTGTGATCCTCCTGCAAAACTCCTCAAAAGATGCTTTTGGATAAGAACTTGTTCTGTGGCAAGACATAATTTCTATTTATATACTACTTTTATATTGTCTTAAGAAGTTAATTTAATAATTTATATAGTTAGTTTCTAAAGTTATTCTCAAATAAATCACTGTCTATTAACTATGGTAATAACGGGTTACTGAAGATCATTATGCAGGACATGGGATTCCTGGAGGTTCTTCCAACTAAATTCTGCTTTATAGATCCAGTCAACTGCTATGATAGTAAGTGGTAGTTCTTTTTGGTCTTTCATTTCAGAAAACAGCATATTTACTAACTATCATGTTATTTTTTGATATAGGTTTGCCATATAACTTATCATATAAACCCTATCCTAAAGTAAAACGCAGGCAGGCATACTACTACTAATAATAATACATGAAAAATACTACTAATAATACATGAAAAAAATATAGAGTTGGATTTAGGCAAACTGGGACATATGGTCACTGTATGTGTGAATATTGTGGACCTAATAAAAATCCATATTTAAATGGATCTGTCCAAACTGAAAACCACCAAAATGTTTGCCAGCTGTGGAAAAATAAGTCATGGTGTATTTATATAATAGAATACTACATAACAAAGAAAAAGAATGACATACTGCTCCATGCAACAGCATGGGTGAAACTCATGGCCGCAGGTTTAGTTGAAGAACTAATTTTATATTTGCGTGATGCTCAAAATGGATAAAACTAATATGTAGTAATAAAGATGAGCATAATAATCTTATTTGATCAAATATTAATAGACAGTAGAAGAAGGCCTTCTGAGGTTCTAGAAATATTAATTTGGTACATATATAAGAATTCATTATCTTTTGACTTGGTCACTACACTGAGTTAAAATTATACCTCAAAAAATGTTAAGCACACATACAGAATAAATGATACTCCCAGGCAAATGAGAACACTCTCTTCAGAATAAAGGAGATGGATGCTAGTCAGACAAAAATAAAAACAAAAATGAACTGTATGTTTCCTACCTGGCCCTCTTTCAGGTGAAATCCCCACATGGTACCTCCCAGAGGTACCTTTCCAGATAATCTTACACTTTTGCAGTTGGAGATTCTCCTTGCTCTTCATTGAATTTAACTTTGTTCTTTCCCAAATTTAGGAATTTGTTCATGCTGAATTCTGTTTCTTGAATATCCTTTCCCTCAATAACTGCCTGTCAAAATCTTTCTCATTCTTCAAAAAAGCAGCTCAGATATACTTACTGTATGATTTTTCCCTCAGTCCCACTTAGGTTGGAGAAGAGAATACATTGGTACATGAGACCAAGGGTTTGTTCTGGAGAAACCCATAGTAGCTTAGCTTAGGTAATGGTCTGTTTCATATTATGCCTTCTAATGTTGGTGTTTTTGGTCCCTATCAAAAGTCCCTCTACTGGCTTGAAGGGAGGGGCAAGGGACGGGGCAAATCTTACTCATGTGTACATTCCACATAATGTCTCAGCAAGAATAAAAATAGGTAATAAATGTAGTGAATTGTAATAACTTCATTTGGTTGAATTACTTGAAAATTTCCTGTGGGAAAATATTATAATGGATTTCACAGTTTGGCTAACAATAGGTGTCTGATAAGATTAGTTAATGCTTTTAATAACTCAGGTTCACTGTATAGAAAATATGCCACCTATAATTTAAGGCTTTCCCCAATAGAATGACTTGCCAAAGTTTCAGCAAAGCCTGTGTGAATTAAGTTAATGTAGTGCAAGTGATTTCTGCTTTCTTTGGTTTTAAACATGACTCCTTTCACCACTTGGGCATAAGGTAGATAGGATCTGCCACTAAGACCCCAGGAGGTGAAATTTCTGTACTCTGTAATGCTTCATTTCCAGCATACCCATGTGTTATCCTGAAGTCTTGTGTCAAACTCAGTCTGAGGTAGATCAAGTCACAGAATACTTATGGGCAGCTAATTTATAAATTTTAAATTAGATGGTTTTGTTCCTGTTTGGACTTCCCTTGTTGTTTTATTATTTATCTTCAATCATTACTGAGATTTGTATTAGTTTACATCAAAGATGATCTGCCAGGTACAGTGATATTCTATTCTACTGTATTGTATAATACATCAGATTTTCTTAATTCCTTATAGTCAGTGTTATATTTAGATGGAATCCCAAGTTCTGTGTTTGTAAAAACTCATATATGGATTGATAGCATTAAAAATAAGAACAGGTATACCTACACATTTGATACAACATACAGATCATTTAATGAGTAAACTAAAACTCATTGTTCCCATATACTTTTTGTTTTGTAGTACAACTATTCAGTATGTTTCAGGACAAGCAATAGCCATGAAAATGATCCTTACCTGGGAATTTGGTGTTCTTCCCTTATGAAAAATATTCTAAATTTTTTTTAAAGCCAGTGGATGGAGTTTTCACAAAGAATACTTACTAAAATCTGTGAAGTTTCTGTCAATTAACAAATTACAGCCAATAATATTTGATTATCTGTTAGAGAAGCTGTACAAATAGTTGCTACCTGAATAAGAGGTCAGTCTTGGTTATCTCTTAGAACATTTATAACTCCAAGTACCAGAGAAGAAAATAGATAATGTCACAGGATTGGGATCTTTTAACAAGAATGGCCTATTTGACTAGGATAATAATTTATTGAGCACATACTATTTTCCAGGCCCTTTGCTAAACATATTTAAATTGCTCTTTGATCATCTTCATAAAATAAACACCAAGTTAAAATTTTTTCTAAATCACAATAAATCTTTGTTGATGGCCCTTCCTCCAAAATTGGCCAGAACTCCATTATGCACCATTTTACATTGGTAATCTTTTTACTCCCTTGTGCAATGCATGAAAATGGGAAAGGCCTTTGATTTTAAATCCACATTTGATACTTTGGCAACTTTTCCTTCCCCAGGCCAGTGTGCTCACTTAAGGGTAGGCTTTCCACGGGTGCACCACTTCCTGTAGGACCAGTATGTCAGAGGGCTTTCACTGAAATCCCAGGACTAGATAGCCTGGCCTTTATTTTCACCCCAAACTTAAGCCCCTACTACATCTGCTACCTTAAGGGTATAGCTTTTGGTCTGGTTCAGGACTCCTCTGTTCAGTGTCAAATTCCAGGACAACCAACCCACCTGGAATCGATGCCTCTGTTCTTTCAGCTTTGAGTCCCCAAGTGAACATTCCATCATCATAGGCTTAAAGGCCTGTTAGGGTTTGACTTCTTGCTCTTTTAAAAACAACTTTAAAAAATACATTCTAGGGATAATGAAAACCTAGGCTTGGGGATATAGGCCTGAATACCCTCCTTAATGTTGGAGGGAGGAGAAAAAAAAAAGTTTACACATTTCATTTTGTCCTTTCCTAGTAAATTTATTGTAGCAAGAAGCCATTTGTCAACGAGTTACCCTACTACATGAATTTCTCAGAAGTTTTTTCTACTTTACTTCTCAAATATTAAATTTAATACTTGTAATAACATTATAGTACAGGAATTATTGCCCCATTTCATGGATGAGGAAGCTGAGGCTTTAGAAATGGAAACAAATGTCCTAAGTTCACACAGATAATTGGTGGGGGAACCATAATTTAAAAAATCTAGGTTTTTAAATCATATATATTTATATATACATATACACATATATATATGACATACATAAATGTGTACAGACCAGATCTGGTTTGTAGAGTCCTAATTTTCATCTTCTGATTTAGCAGTTTCTAAGAGCAGAAACAGGAGAAAAAATGCAATATAGTTCCTGAGTCTCCTAAGTTTGAGAATATTCATATGATTTAATGGGATTACAAATAATTCAAGTAGAATGAATGTTCCCAGAGATTTTCATTTCTATTTATTAATTTTCATTCTTGTTGAGCAATACTTTAAAAAGGGCCCATGTGTATTTTTTTATATTGTTTGAATTATTGTGGCTTAAAAATTAATGAATGCAGCAACACTTTTTAAAAGAAAAAATAAAGTTCATCTCTTCTTGCCATGCTATTTTTTTTCCTCCATTTTTTTGACAACCATCAGCTACTTATTTTTTTTCATAATGGTCTGTATTTGAGAAGTTAGATTTAAACCATTGGTGAAAAATGACAAGGCATCTAAAAGAGTGGATCACTTCTCCGAGTGATTTTTACTGAACTGTCAGGATTAGCATTCTTCCACCATGATTTAAAGTGCACAAGAAGGAGTACCCAGGTATTTGAGGCAAATAATTTAGGAAAGAGAAAGATGTTAATATAATAGACTGTGGTGGAGCTATTGTCCTATGTGTATATAGAATCGAAGATTTTGTGGGTCTTCAATGTTAAAAGCCTCATATTGTATTTGTAAAATGAAATAAATTTCATATATGCAAAGTACATACATAATAAACTACATGTTTTTATTATAATTTATATGTAATTTGATATTACATATTAAATTTTATGTAAATGAGCAAGATGAATAATTTACAGGACAGTCCTAGGAAAGGTAGCTCCATAAATGAGAAAACTATGTAATTTGAAAGCATGGAACTTTTCTATCAGAGATATATTAGAAAAAAGAGGAAGAAGGCTAGAAAGTATGGAACTTTTGCTGGGAAGTGTGAGACTTGGATTCCTGTTCCAATTTTGTTACCGATTTGCCATCTGACCTTGGGAAAGGTATTTCAGTTATTTAGATTTCAGTTTTCATACATGTGGAATGAGTGGGTTGAACTAAGTGCCGGTCTGCTAGGTAGTTCGGTAATTGTGATCTTTTGCTGCCTTGATGCCGATGCCTCAAATGCGGAGTGAAATGGTTGGTCTTTGCGCATGTACTGAAAATGTTCCAGAAGCCTTAAAATAGAGATTTCAAGCACTCATTTACTCCATGGGCTATCATTGTCTCAAAAATGTGTTTTGTTTGATCCATGTAGGGTGTTCAATTATTAAACATTATTTGATAAGATTTTAAATTGGTAGATTTCATATGAAAAACTAGATTTCTGGTTTCTTTTAAAAAATGGTTAACATCGTATGCACATTTCTGACTGCTAACTATTGGCTCAAGCCAAGGAACAGCTTACCCCCTTAAATGGGGCAAGTGCTCACCCACTCTGAAATCATGAACTTGAAGAACCCCTGGTATAGGCATAATGAAAATGGTACTTTGGGAAGCAGATACAGGGATATCAGACAAAGTGGTGAGCAGAAGAGGGAATGGAAAGTGTAAACTAGTTGGAAATCTATTATATTAATTAGTATTAATTGAAAAGTTTTAAATTAGAATCATACACAAGGTGGTATAAAAATGATTAAAAGGAAGCAGTTGACCCTTGAGCAACATGGAACTAGGGGTGCTGATCTAGCACGCAGTTGAGAAGTTTGCATATAACATTTTATTTACTAAAAACTTAGCTATTAATAGCCTATTGTTGACTGGAAGCCTTACTGGTAATGTAAACAGTTGAATAACACATACTTTCATGTTGTATGTATTATACACTGTATTTTTACAATAAAGTTAGCTAGAGAAAAAAAAGTTTTTTCATATTGTTGCAAATCTCCAAAATTTTTTCCAGTGTATTTATTGAAAAATACCCACACTGTTAAATGTGGGACTCACACTGTTTAAACCTGTATTGTTCCGAGTGTCAATGTAATTTCAAAGTTGAGGCATCATCTTCATCACTCACTGATTTAGCAAAGGAGGAAACTGAGGTCCAGATAGGTTAAATGATATGACCAAAATCATACAGCTCTATAGACACTAGGGTTTGAACCCATTTTTCCTGACTTCTGGTCCAGCTCATTTTGTACCATCCCTTTTTCCCTCTTTCAAGTCACCATCTACAAGTGATTCACACACACCCCCCACCCTGCCCCCCGAAATTACACACTGACTGCTGGACAGCTCTAAGTGTCAAGAAAGCATCTGTTAACCCTTTTAGGGTTGAGCTCTAGAAGAGATAAGCACTCAGAACAAAATGCCTGGCATAGAAATGGCACCCTGAAGACATTTTTTGGATGAAGGAATCATTATTTATCTCAGACAAGTTCCAGCCTTTCTTTTTAAACTGGGTGGCTCTTCTTTGATGTGTGAGAAAAGCAGACAAGCCTCATTATATCCTATTTGAAAGATGTGTTTATTGGTTGGGGATAGATGGAGGAGGAGATGTGCATGTGACCGTAAGGAAAGCCACAATTAATTACATTAAATACCTTCATTTTATAGGGGGAGATTTAAATTATGGAACAAACATTGGTTGAAGTTTAGGTAACATATTTATCATTAGTTACCCAAACTCTTCATATCAGCTTCCTTTCTTCATTATCCATTCTCTATTTTGGAGTTCAATCAGGATGGAAGGCTATGTATAATGTACAGTTTTGTAATATTAAAGACTGTTTAACCATGCACAGTACAGATTCTGTTGGAAGAAAATAACTTATGTTATTGAAATAGGAACTTTTATCAGTATTTCTAACAGTGGCTTGAAATGATAATGCTCTAAAATTACCTGCTTTTTTATCAAGTTATTATATTTCGGGATCACATAGTTAACATCAATTTTACTGAAAATGTAGGACTTCCATTTTTAAACAAATGTAATGATACAGGGTGACCAGTATCACTCTACATTAAGGGGGTAAGAGCTTAGGAATTTTTTGATATAACTCCAAATTCTAGAGTAAGAATAAAACATACTTAATTTTACCCTGAAAAGGCCAAAATTTAAGGATGGCTTACTCCATTGTCAGATATATGAGCTAGTTTTTCTCCATGTTGCAGGAGAGAGGTTTTCTCTCTGACTTACAGATGAGAAGAAATATTGCAGATATGGGAAAAGAAAGGATAAATGCCACTTCTAATATACTTCACAGAAACAATGACCAGAATGTAATTTGCATGATTAGAATGATCTTTCTGTTATTATGAACAAAAGAAATAGTTGCTACCCAGCATATTATTTGGAAGAAATGTTGCACATATGGAAGAGAACATATTTCATTCATACTTTCAGAGAACATCTTACACAATATTCTTTCTTATATTCTTATTTTCAACCTAGGGTAATCATCATGATGATGGTGATAAAAGGCTAACAAGTTTCATTATTGTTACTGCAGGCTATTATTAGCCTCTTTGCCATTTCCAAAAAAAACAGTTAAAATACCTATTAGTGCAACAGTTCTCTCATTCACTGGCTTTTGGTTTTGTCAATCTAATCCCAAAGATGAGAATCAATGTCTGAATATGCCTTCTCTTGTAGTTGTTATTTTTTCTTATGGATGTTTAGTGAGACTCTTTACGGAGCAAGAAGATTGAGAAGCAAAATTTAAAAAAAATTTCTTTTAATGATAGACTGAAACATACAGGTCTGGAATGACAAATTTATTTTATGATAATTGAATATTCACAGGGTTAGAGGCATTTCTGACATGAAAATGTTGGTCAAATACTATTAGCATATTCCTAGAGTAGCTATCACAGCTATATATTTTACCAGTTTTGTTGAATATTGTATCCAAAGGTGCTTTTGGTATATTTTTGATGAAAATGTATGCTGATATATTGATGGATGATTTATGATATGAAATCAACCCTAAAATGTTACCTATTTTTACACTGAAAAATTCACTTGAAGTTTGTTGTGTTTTGATCTGTCTTTCAATTAAAAGATTATATTGTACCTGCTCTTTTCTCTTTAAGAATGCCAAAAAATTAAATCCTTCAAAGATTCAGAATGCTTCTTTACATACTATTAAAGTATAAAGCAGAGTTCTGGGTTTAGAGTGAGATGGTTAGATTAAATTTGAATGAATGTTTGTGATTTTTCAAGGTTTTTTGTTTTATTTTATCTAAGCTGCTTCACCAAACCTTACTTTACATTTATTTATCTTGTTTTTCAATCATGGGGATGTTTTCCTCCCTGTCTTTTGACCTTTGAAATTTGAACCTGTTTTGTTAAAACCACTTTTATTTTCTAGTAAGTTTTCATTATTCAGTACTCTTCTACTAGAGATTGTATTGCTTCTGTTTACTATTGCATAATTTTTCTTCGTATTCTTTTCTAGTTTTATTTTTTCATATTTATAGATGATTTGTCTTTGAAATTTTATTTTGGAATTTCACAAAGTTCCTCTGTTTGCTTTATCTTTTATCAGTATTATATATGAAATATGGTTTTCTTTAAAGATATAATAGGTAAAAAAGCTAAGTATGATTTCAAATATGAATTAGCTGCTATGCCTATTACTTCTGTAAAGGTATTCAGTGAATATATCTTTTTCATTTATGCTGAAATATAAATTATAAAATATACTCACTTATCATCTTTGTTAGATCCATCTTTTGTCCTGTACTTTTTGTCACAATAAAACGTAAGCCAGGAAAGTTAAAGAGGAGGAAGAAAACAATGAACTGTGAAAGAGAATTAGAAATATTGACTGTTGAAAGACCAAGCATGGTTCACTTATAAAATAATGGTAGGGAATGATGAGAAATAAGTGTGGAGGAGACTAATAAAAATCTCCACAATTTTGACGAAAACAGAGGAATAAAGAAGATGCATTACTTCTCTTAGATCCTTTGTGACTATGCACAGTCTTCTGCATAGAGATGTAGCCACTGATTATAATTAGTTGAAGACTTTTTTCCCAACTTCCCATCTTTCAAATGCAAATTAATGGTTTCTATGACAAAAAAAAAGTCCTTGACATCCTCTTGAAGAACTCAAGCAAAATGAATAATCAGTCAAGATGAACAGTCTAAAGTTATCAAGAAAGGATTCACAGTTTCTGCTTTTCCATAAAACAGAAGGAACTGTGGGAAGATAACACTTGTTTGAAAAGAACCATTTTATTACAGGCAGGTAAAATAATAATATCCAATCAAGATCTGGTGAAATGGAATGCCTGAGGATGGACTGCTTGCACGGTATTTGATTATGCATGACTTAACCTACACACCAAACACTCATATTTTCATATTTTGCATATTTCAACAAAAGTAAATCCTAAAATATTATATTTCTAGTATTAATGCTTCCACTGTTTATTTCTAACAACAGAACATGCTGTTTTATTCTTAAAGACAAAACCTTAATTTAGTTGCTTTTCTAGGCAGGTGATTATCTTTCCAGCCTCATCTAACTTTATGCTTGATGTCAATTTGATTGAAATATTTGCAAGTTTCTTCTACCCCCCCACCTCTCAATTTTTCTCTTTTCATTGCATCTATAGCAGAATAAATTTCTATGGTCTACCTTTGTTTAGTTTATCTTTCTTTGTGCAAAGTTCTTTTTTTTTCACAAATGCCTCAAGGTTTTTTTCAAACTAAGAGGTTCCCTTCTGACAGAACAAGCAGATATACTTGGGGTTGACTGAAGATTTCTCAAGCTTATTCCAAATGGTATAAATAACAGATGCAAAAATCTAATATCTCCAAAGGTTTTACTACTTTTACTCCTTTAACTGCATAGTTATTTTTACTAAATCAGATATAGTTCCTTTAGGTATTTGTGCACATTTGGCTCTTATAAAGGATAGTAATGAAAATGAAAATATATTAATATTATCATTCCAAAGAGCCACTTTTGTACATTCCTGGGTTGTGTCAGAAACTGTGGAGGCATTTTATGCATATTTTTTTAATTGAAGTATAACTGGCTTACAATATTCTATTAGTGTCAGGTGTACATTGTAGTGATTCAGTATTTTTATACATTACAAAATAATCCCCATGTTGAGTCTAGTTACCATCTGTTACTATTTGAAATTATTATATTGTTGACTATATTCCCTATGCTGTACATTATATCCCTATGACTTATTTATTTTACAATTTATTTATACTTCTTAATCCCCTTACCTATTTCACCCACTACCCAACCCCTGTCCACTTTGGTAACCAACAGTTTGTTGCCTGTATTCTGTGAGTGTTTCTGTTTTGTTTGTTTATTTGTTTTGTTTTTTAGATTCCACATAGAAGTGAAATCATATGGTATTTGTTTTAGTCTGACTTGTGTCACTTCATGTAATACCCCTAGGTCCATCCATGTTGTAGCAAATGGCAAGTTTTTATTCTTGGTTATAGCTGAGTGATCTATTCTTATATCTATATCTATATCTATATCTATATCTATATCTATATCTATATCTATATCTATATCTATATATATGTAATGTCCATTCTTTGTCCACTCTTCTGTTGAGGGATACTTAGGTTGCTTCTGTATCTTGGCTATTGCAAATAATGCTGCATTGAACATAAGGGTGCATGTATATATCTCTTTGAATTGGTGTTTTCATTTTCATAGGGTATATAAACAGGAGTGGAATTTCTGGATCATATGGTAGCTCTATTTTTAATTTTTTGAGGAACCTCCATACTCTTTTCCATAGTGGCTGTAGCAATATGCATATTATTTTATAATTCTCGTGGAGTCTCATAAAATGGCTAGTATTCCATTTTTTTAAATAAAATAAAAAAGAGTTAATGTTACATACCCAAAATCACATAGGCAAAACAAACAAAAAACCATAGCCCATGTTTTTAAAACTAAGTCATTATGATAGCAAAGTCCATGCTAATTCAGCCTAAATAAGATTAATTTTTTTTTTGAGAAATAACCTCATATAGCAATTGCTAGTGGAGGAACTTCAGCCACTCACAAAAATGTATGTAAATAACTTAAAAGGCTGAAAAAGTTTTTAATGTGAGTGTTGTATAATGTTCTGATTATCTATTTCTATGTAACAACCATCCTAAAACTTAGTGGTGTAAGCAACTAATAGTATGCCCACATGATTGGGATCAGTAGATTAGGGATAGCATGTCTTTGCTGATAACTTGGGCTTCAGCTGGGGCGGCTCTATTGTGGCCATAATCTTAGTGCTTCAGTAGTGGCCATTGACTGGATTCCTTCCTTCTTTTACCAATCATGTCTGCCAGGTCTGGAATGTCCAAGATGGCTTCCTCGCTCATATGTCTAACTGAGCTGGAATGATTGAAATTGATCAGGCATCTTTCTTTTCTTTACAGGACCTCTCTAGATAGTAAGCTTTGTCTTCTTCACAGCATGATTTTCTTGGAGTAACTGAACTTCTTACATGGCAGTTGGCTTCTCCTAGAGCAAGCGTTCTAAGAGACCCAGGCAGAAGCTGAAGTCTCTAGTGAACCATTCTTGAAAGTCCCGAAAGTTCATTTCCTACAGCATGCTGTTGATGAAGGGTGTGTGAGCATCCTGTGGATTGAGTGGTAGTGGAGATGATGGTTGGACTTGAGCTATTTTGCCAAAACTGCTCTAAAGATAGCTTCTTGTCAGGGAAAAGGCCCCAACAGTAAGAGTGTGAGCTGGGCTGCTTTACTGGGAGACTGAGAAAGGACGAAATGAAACAAGAGCTCCCCTGTCAGAGATTGTGTACTAGGGAGGCCCCCTACAGCATCCTTCAAAAATTGCCAGCAAGCTAGCCAGAGAAGCAGTGACAACTGGACTAATATCAGACCATTCTCTTGTTCAGTTAGAAAATGAGATTTAGCCCTTCTCCCCTTATCTACCTCAGTATTCCCTGCAGGTGAGCAGGCACCTAGATGGGAGGGATGCAGAGTGTGGCTTACCCTTCCCATCCAGCTTTAAGACCTTAATGTCAAAACTTGGTACATGATTTACCTACAATCATTTTAAGTTAAAAAGTTGAAAGGATTGAGTATACAGTATATATATATATTCATAATATATACTTTTAATTACATATTTATCACTATGTATTACATTATTATAATTTTTATTGTTAATTATATATATATATATTTTGTTCTGTTTTGTTTTGGTTTTTTAAATTCTCCACTCTGACATTTTCAGCTCATGTAACTGAATGTCAGATAAGAGGGTTTAGTTTCTACTGTAGTTACAAGTCTGTTTAGGAATGACATAACCATGGGAGGGCGTAACCACTGAAATTGCTACTGACTTTTTGGACAAGTCTTATTTTGCAGGGTGTGGGGGAAGAGACAGTGTAGAGAAAGAGCCATTTTACGGAGAAAATCAGGTAGTAGGAGCAGAGCAGACACAGGCTGTCTGAAGGGAGGAAGAGAGAAAAGGCCAGATGGATGACTAATTTCAGATCCTGGGTCTAAGACTTTATGAGGATCAGGCTTGTTTCCTGACCTTGACCTCCATTATATAATTGTATGTATTTAAATGCAGTCCATCTTTTTCCTCAGCTACACACCAGTAATGACAATAAGAAAAACATTGAACAAGGTCTTAGGTTGTCTATTAGAAATTTCCAATAGACATTTTTCTAAAGATATATTTGGCTTGAGGCCAACCTACTGCCTGAAAACAACTTCTCTATAAAGAATATGACCTGGCCAAGCTACTGCTTTATCTAAGATCATGTAATATCTATAGCAATGGAAAAATGTTTTTCATTTCCAGGTATTATAACTATTAGAAACTGTTATTTTTTTTCTTCTTCTCCTTTTAGGCCCCATCTATGATTCAAATGTACCAAAACCTACTGAAGAGAAACTCTTATATTTAATGTTATTGTTCTAGCCAATCAAGGAGCTGGGGGGAAAAAAACGGAATATATCATTGACATAAGAAAATCAATCTCCCAGCTCTCTGAGCTGTTTTCCTTGTTTCTTTCCATTTGTTCCTATTTACCATTACTTGTTGACTTCCAAGGGCCCTGCTGCTTTTTATCATTTGATGGGGTGACTTTGTATCCAGAGACTGGAACAAACAAACCATTATTCACTAATAAGTATCATTTATTTTCATTTGGGCTCTTGGATTCTTAAGGTAAATGCTTATTAAATCAAAATAATAAACAGACTAAAGGACTGGCATATTACAGAGTGTTTTTTTTTCTTCTTGGTGTTCTTGAGATGAAAACATTTATAAGAGCATGTGACCCCTGAATTTGATTTTCCCTATTGCTACTCATAAGTAACCTTGGGCAATTATCTCTGAGCTGCAGTGACTGTGTGTCAGTTGAACTCCAGACGCAGCAAGAGCCTTCTGAGCCTTGGAGATCTTTAGAGATCCTTAGATTGAAGCTGTTACCTTTAAGCAATGACAGAATTTGGGTTGTGCCTCCTTTAGTGACAACTGGAATGTTGGTACAGTTAACCATCTGGGATTTTACAAGGGCATATTCCTTTATATTTGACTACCTTTGAGTTACCTTTGGGATAGAAACTCAGTTCCAAATGAATGTTGCATGCTTTTTACAATATTAAATATAAGCTAATTCATGCCAAGGTAACAGGAAATGAAAATAAGATTTTTTAAAGAGGCAATAATTTTAAAAAAGTGGATAATAAATCAGTGAATTTATTTGACTGGCAGGTATTTGATGGATAAATCTCTGAGTCAAGTTTTGGCATCTCAGACAGAGTTTTGGGCACTGTGTAAATGCTTTACCTTCAATTGCCATCTGAAAAACAGGCCTACAAATTAGAAAGATTACAAATGCTTTGAAGTCTTCTGAGAAAGTTGTTACATAATTATAAACTATCGTGGTGCCCTTACCCCATACATATTTCAATTCTGAATAATATGATTCATTAGAATTAGTAGAAAAATAGATTAATTTTTGAGGCCTAGATATCTGTATCTATCTGTCTGTCTTCCTTGCGCTTACTTAGCACTGCACTCATGTGGAAAGGATGCAGATAATAGAAGATAGAACAGAACAGGAAGTAGCTAATATCTTAAATTTATTAAAATCATGGAAACTAGCCCTATTCCTGGTGATTGTAAAAGTTCAAAAACTATAAAATGTATGCAGCCTAAGATGCTGTCAGTTTTAGATTCATTTGGTGAAAAGTATTAGATGCTAATATTTCCCAAAGTATGATCTGTGGAACACCAGTCCTACAAAATACTTGGAGAAAAAAGATTCTGTGGTCATAAATTAAGAAAATGCTGATAATGTATCTCTTTACTGGAGATTCACAAGTCCTTAATCATATTAACTATTCTGAAGTTTACCAAAAAATAAAAAAACTACTCACATAAAATTTATCTCCCAAACCTTTTTGAAATAGAACTGAAAAACTACTTTTATCTCCTAATAATTCCTAATAATCCTAATAATCATGGTCCTAGAATACAGTATGAGGGGACAGCATCAGATAGCTGTCTACTTTGCTGACTAACTTTGAAGCTACAGAGACAGAGTATCTCTCTCTCTATCTCTAGAGATATAGATACACAGATACCTACAAACCATACTTACATATAGAGAGATAAAGCTGTAGATAGATAATACTGAGATTTTTTAGTCTTCATAGTCTTTCTTTAAAGGACTTTGAGATTTTAAGAAATGACATTATTGAATTAATATTGATAATAACGATAATAAAAATAGATAAACTGAGCATTTATACCACGACTTGTTGATGGATATTCTGAATTCAATAGATCTCATCCCCACGTTAAAGGTAAGAAGCAAATCAAAGAGATTAACTACCTTGCGCAAAGTCAGTCACTATTAATGGCAGGGCCAGGTTCTGAACCAAGGCTGGCTTTAGTCCACAGCTCATGGGTTTTCATTATAACCCAGTTCCTTTACCTTCTGAGCTTTGGTGCATCTCAGGCATAGACAGCCAGGTAAGATGGACTATATATACAACTGAAGTAAGTTACGGTCAAAGAGGATTGAAAAATAAAAAGGAAATTTAAATTGATAGTTAAAGGCTGTATTAACTAAGACTAACTACAAACTAATATTTTAGAGAAAGAATAAGTTAAATTTGTTGGAGGAGTCTTTATGATTACAAGTAGTTGTTTATGTGATTTTCTCATGGGATTGTAAGCAATTTGACAGAGCACTGTGGATATTGACACAGTGTCATTCTTCTCAACCCAAGATAGAAAAGCATCTGTAAACACTCCTCAGCTACCTTCTCCAGCTTGCAGATTGGAAAGGGGGGTAAGCAGAGGGCATGTCAGCATTTTCTCACATTTGTTTGTAGTTCAAATGTGTAATTTGGGTATGTATTAGAAAAGTTTAGAATTATTTCATAGCAAGTGTTATCTAAAATTGCCACTGTTATAATTAGAAACTCAAATATTACATTAAAAAACTCAGAGCCTATATTTCTTGACCTTGGAGAAGTTAATTAATGTGCTTTCCTCTAACAATTTTGCATGTAGAGTGTTTTATAGAAAATGCAAGGGTATCTAATTTTCTGCTGCATCAAGTCACTGGATTAGGTATATTATCAGATATATATCTAGTTCCTGGTTTCATTTTCTCACAATTATCCACATTTGTTGAACCTTTTCAGTTCCCCAAATAGTTCTCACATTTTTGAGATTTTGAGATTTTGATTTCTCTTAAGGACTCTCCAAGATGAGCATAACTACACAGAGATGGGGGAGTGACTGGATAGGTTGCACTTGAATGACATGCTAATTTCAAAGAAAGAAATTGTCACAGGAAGAGCCACTGGTGACTGTAGAACTGCCCAGCTGAGTAAGAAGCCACCAGCATAGTGTGGCTGGCCTGAATGAAGATGCACTGTCAGTATACAATATATACTAGATTTCAAAGACAGTACAAGAAAAAGTAAAATGTTTCATTAATACATTTTATGTCAATTACATGTCAAAACTATAATATTTTGAATATATTGAGATATGTAAAGTATATCATTAAAATGAATTTTACCTGTTTCTTTTAATTTTTAAAAATCTAGTTATTAAAAAATTTCAAGTTATACATGTAGTTTATATTTCTACTGGAGAGTACTGCTTAGAAACTACCATATTTACTCAGTGAGTTAAGAAGGAGTCATAATTGGGGCTAACTTTGAGGTTTGAGCCATTTGGGGGTTAGACTAAATAAATCTAATGTGTAATTAAAGAGGAAATTCTATTATAAAGAATCCCAGTTGTGTACACAGTTGTCTCCAAGCTCATCAAACCGTTTACATGAAATATGTACATCTTTTATATGCAGTCATACCTCAATTGAGTGGTTTTAAAAAAAAAAAGAAAAAAATTTCAGTTTATCCATCTATGGCTACTCAGGAAATAATGTGTATGCATGTGTGTGTGTGTGTAGGTGTATATGTGTTTTAAAGGCATGGATATTTGAAAGTCCTAATTTTCTTAACTGATGATTTTCCTTTAAAACAACCTAGTTCTTTCATAGAATCATTTTTGCAAAATGCTTAAACTAAACTTAACTAAAATACCATCAGTTTGTTTTTCTTATTCTCATAAGACTTCAAGTTAATTTATCAGGGGTAAGTAAATCCTACCATCCCTGTATCATTTTGCTTGTACTCATATCTCTTTTTATAAGCAGTGTGACCAAACCTAAAAATGTACCTTGTGTTGTTCACATTTGAATGTCCTGCTCTGCTTTCTGAAATTGCGTTTACAAAAGCTTATAAATGACAAGAATTATATATTGTATTAACTAATGTCTGGTGTTTGAAATTCCTTAAACATTTCAGGTATTACAAGCATTAACTTTTAAATGTTCCTAGTTAAATTATATACATATAAAAAAAAGAGACCATATCTACTTTTTTCAAGAAATCACAAAAAAGTACAATAGCCAGATTACAATAATTTTGAATTTTCCTTCATATACACATGCTAAATCTTAGTTCAAAAGCATATTAGTGAATTTTCTTTCTTTTATGTTAGTCCCACTAAACAGATTCTGTGATGGGATTGATATTATTTACTAAGAATAAACACATAACAATGTGATTTAAATTCTATAAAGACATGGGAGATTGGATTAAAGATAGTGGCATGAGAGGTGAGACAGAGACCTCCTCCTAAAACCACATATAATAAGAAAATATAATTAATACAACTAATCTGGAAAGAGGAACAGGAAAGAAGGCTGCACCAGACTGTGTACACCTGGAGAAAATAGCAGACCTCATGGAACAGGGTAACCTATCAAAGCTGTGACCAGCCGGGAACCAAGTCCTTCCCCCATCCTAGTTCACCCCTGGGAGAAAGAGAAACAGAGTGGGGAGGGAGTGGAGGCCTGGGACTGGTGAACACCTAGTCCTGGAGATCTGCTCTGGGAGCACGATCCTACATTGCATGGTGCTCTGGTGATTTAGTGGGGTTGGAAAGCAAAGACAGGTGGAATACCTGGAGAGACGGAGATTCCAGCTGCTTGTGGAAAAGAGGGATTCATATCCAGCTGATCTGGGTGGGCAGTCTGAGAGACTTCCTAAAAGAGAGAGGGCTGCTAAAGGGGCAAGGATTCCACAGAGCTTTCTGCTCAGGAGAAAGGACAGGTAGACAAACTTGTCCAGATGCACTCTGTCCAGCAGATTGGGAGCTTAAACTATCTTCAGGCACTCCATCCCTCAGCTGGCTACACAGTTCCAAGGCCCCCCACCGTGATATGGAGCCTGCTGTGTTTTCCTCCTGGCTAACCTGTACCTGGCTCACAAACTGGCAACCCCTGCCCTGGCATCAGGCCAGCCAGAAGGAAGCCCTGCCTACAGCAGCTACAAACACAAAGCATAGAAGCTTATACCTGTGTGCTTGGCTCACTGGTTCTGGCAGAGGAGATAGATAGGCATAGCAGCCAGAAAGCAGGAAACAGCTCTTTCTTCGCCCCAAGGACCAACACTGTGCCCCTGCAACCCCCAACTTTGCTCCAGGGGCTGAGCAGCTCCAGAGAGTAGAGCTTCTGGGCACTAGAGGGCACCACAGACAAATTATGAAACATCAAAGGAACCTGCTTCAAAGCAAAATTATAAATACACCTGAGAAAGATTCAAATGAAATCGACCTCATGAATCTTCCTGAAAGGGAGTTCAAAATAAAAATCATTAACATGCTTATGGAGGTACAGAAAAATATTTAAGAACACAGGAATGATTTTAGGATGGAGATCCAATCATTGAAGAACACAATGGAGGGTATTAAAAGCATATTAGATACAGTGGAGGAGACGATAAATGAAATAGAAATTAGGGAAGAGGAATACAAAGAAACAGGCACAGAGAGAAAAAAGGATCTCTAAGAATGAAAGAATACTGAGAGAACCATGTGACCAATCCAAATGGAACAATATTCATATTGTAGGGGTACCAGAAGAAGAAGAGAGGGAAAAAGAGATAGAAAGTGTCTTTGAAAAGTAATTGCTGGGGGACGAGCCCCTCTCCCTGGAAGACCCTCCGAGGTGCGGCGTGCAGGACGCGGGGCCGAGGCGCGGGGGCGCTGGCAGCCCGGCCCAGGCTTCCTCGGCCGATGGCCCCGCGCCCGCGTTCCTGGCTGCACCACGTGCCCGGCCGCAAGTTTGCCCTGCGCCCACCAACGTGCGAGTGTGGAGCTTCACCCGGGCCCTGCAGAGGGCACCCCGCTCCGCGCTCGGGTCGGGCTGGGCATGGCCGCACCAGGGGCGTTGCCCCGCGTGTGGGGGTCGCTGCTGCTCAGCGGCTGCATCCTCGCTGGAGCCCAGAAGTCATTCTGAAGACAGCAACTAATCAGAAAGCAGTTGCAGCCATCCTGATAATTACTGGTGTGTCCTTGAAGAAGTGGAGATGCAAGGAGGCAGATGGATTCAAGAGATATTTAGAAGAATATTCATCCTCATTGATCACACTTGGAACTCAAGTCTCTAGCCATTTACTTCAGTTCTAATTTTAAAAAGGTCATTCTATTCTAAGGGGCAGAGGTGGCTGCCCTGGGTACAAATGATGCAGTGCAGCCTGCATCTGGTCACCACAATGGAGAGAAGAGTGCTGCTGGTCTCCAAGAGAGTTCGAAGTTCTCAGAATCCTCGTCTTAGTAATTGACAAACAAGCAGGCTGTGTTGAGCTTATCAGCTATTCCACTGGCTGATGGAATTTTGTAGACTTTCAAAGAAAGTAAACCACAGCTTTCTGGAAGGGGAGAGCACTTTACACAATGATTAAGATCATGGACTTTGATATGAGAGCTGAATTTGGAACCTATGATTCCTGCTCTAGCTGTAACTTAACCTCTCAAAAACTCAAGTTTCTTCATTTGAAAAATGCCAGATTCATTGAGTTGGTGTGTCTGGATTACATGAAACATCAGCAAAAGTGTCTCCTATAGTGCCTGTCCCAGAGAGTGCTCCCTATGTTAGCCGTCATTGTCATCATCACCACTGCGGTTTCTACTATATTTTCTAATTAGCCATTGCTGGTATAGTGAATCTGTTATTTTTATTTACTGATTCATGCCAACCAAGTTTATTCCTGCACAGTAACAATTTTCTCCAATATCTATGTGTTATTTCTTTTTATCTTGTCTTATCGTATTAGCTAAAACTCCCAATATAATGCTGAATGGTAGTAATTATTGCAGCCATTTTATTTTATTACTTCAGTGGGACTTCTTCTATAGATCTACTACTAAGTATATTTGCTCATGCTACATCATTGCTAATTTTGTCATGATTAAATGTAAAGCTAGTGTAGACAGTTCTGAATTACAATATGTATGATTTTTTAATTGAAGTATAATTGATATACAATATTATATGGCTTTCTAGTAGACAATATAGTGATTCAACAGTTATTTTCATTATTAAATCCTCACCCCAACTAGTGCAGTTACTATCTGTCAACACAGAGGGTGTTATAGAACCACTGACTATATTCTCTATGATGTTCTTTCATCCCAGTGACTGATTTATATTATGATTGAGATTTTATATCTTTTTATTCCTTTCATTTATTTCATCCACCCACCCCAAACCCTCCCACATGGTAACTACCAGTCACTTCTCAGTGTCTGTGACTCTACTGCTGTTTTGTTCATTTTGTTTTGTTTGGCTTAAGAATTTTATTATTACTTTATGTTATTTATATCTCAATAAAAAATGTTAAAAGGCAAAAAAAAAAGAAAAGTAATTGCTGAAAACTCCCGAATCTGGGGAAGAAGATAGTCTCCCAGGCCATGGAGGTGCACAGATCTCCCAACAGAAGGGACCCAAGGAAGACAACACCAAGACATATAATAATTAAAATGGCAAAGATCAAAGATAAGGACAGACTATTAAAAGCAGCCAGAGAGAGAAAAAAGATTACATATAAAGGAAAACCCATCAGGCTATCATCAGACTTCTCAGCAGAAACCTTACAGACCAGAAGGGAGTGGCATGATATATTTAATGCAATGAAGCAGAAGGGCCTTGAACCAAGAGTACTTTATTTGGCAAGACTATCATTTAAATTTGAAGGAGGGATTAAACAATTTCCAGATAAGCAAAAGCTAAGAGAATTTAACTCCCACAAACCATCTCTACAGTGTATTTTGGAGGGACTGCTATAGATGGAAGTGCTCCTAAGATTAAATAGCTGTCATCAGAGGTAATAAAACAGATAGACAAAGAGTAAATAATATGATACCTAGTACATGAAGAATGGATGAGGAAGAAGAGGAGGGAAAAAAACAAAACAAAAAAAGCCTTTAGATTATGTTTGTAATAGGATACTAAGTGAGTTAAGTTAGACTCTTAGATAGTAAGGAAGTTACCCTTGAACCTTGGTAACCACGAATCTAAAGCCTGCAATGGCAATAAGTACATACTATTGATAATCACCCTAAATGTAAATGGCCTGAATGCACCAATCAAAAGACATAGAGTCACTGAGTGGATAAAAAAACAAGACCCATCTATATGCTGCCTACAAGAGACTCACTTCAAACCCAAAGACATACACAGACTGAAAGGGAAGGGATGGAAACAGATATTTCATGCAACTAATTGGGAGAAAAAAGCAGGAGTTGCAGTACTTGTATCAGACAAAATAGACTTCAAAACAAAGTCACAAGAGACAAAGAAGGACATTACATAATGATAAAGGGATCAATCCAACAAGAGGATATAACCATTATAAATCTGTGCACCCAACACAGGAGCACCTACATATGTGAAACAAATACTAACAGAATTAAAAGCGGAAATAGAATGCAATACATTCATTCTAGAAGACTTCAACACTCCACTCACTCCAAAGGACAGATCAACCAGACAGAAAATAAGTAAGGGGACAGAGGCATTGAACAACACATTAGAACAGATGGAACTAACAGACATCTGCAGAACTCTATACCCAAAAGCAGCAGGATACACATTCTTTCCAAGGGCACATGAACATTTTCTAGAATAGACCACATACTAGGCCACAAAAAGAGTCTCACTAAATTCAAAAAGATTGAAATTATACCAACCAACTTCTCAGATCACAAGGGTATAAAACTAGAAATAAATTGTACAAAGAAAACAAAAAGGCTCAGAAACACATCGAGGCTTAACAACATGCACCTAAATAATCAATGGATTAATGACCAAATTAAGACAGAGATCAAGCAATATATGGAGACAAATGAAAACAACAGCACAATGCCTCACCCTCTGTGGGATGCAGCGAAGTCAGTTCTAAGAGGAAAGTATATGCCAATCCAGGCCTATTTAAAGAAAGAAGAACAATCCCAAATGAATAGTCCAAATTCACAATTATTGAAATTGGAAAAAGAAGAACAAATGAGGCCCAAAGTCACCAGAAGGAGGGACATAATAAAGATCAGAGATGAAATAAATAAAATTCATAAAAATAAAACAATAGAAAAAATTAATGAAACCAAGAGCTGGTTCTTTGAGAAAATAAACAAAATAGATAAACCCCTAGGCAGACTTATTAAGAGAAAGAATCTACACACATAAACAGAATCAGAAATGAGAAAGCAAAAATCATGATGGACACCACAGAAACACAAAGAATTATTAGAGAATACAATGAAAATCTATATGCTATCAAACTGGAAAACCTAGAAGAAATGGACAACTCCTAGAAAAATACAACCTTTCAAGACTGACAAGGAAGAAACACAAAATCTAAACAGACTAATTACCAGCACCGAAATTGAATCGGTAATCAAAAAACTACCCAAGAACAAACCCCCCAGACCAGATGGATTCACCACTGAAATATATCAGACATTTAGAGAAGATATAATACCCATTCTCCTTAAAGTTTTCCAAAAAATAGAAGAGGAGGGAATACTTCCAAACTCATTATATGAAGCCAGCATCAGTCTAATACCAAAAATAGGGAAAGACACCATAAAAAAGAAAACTACAGACCAATATCCCTGATGAACATAGATGCAAAAATACTCAACAAAATATTAGCAAACCAAATTCAAAAACACATCGGAAAGATCATCCATCATGTTCAAGTGGGATTCATCCCAGGGATGCAAGGGTGGTATGACATTCGAAAATCCATCAACATCATCCACCACATCAACTAAAAGAACAAAAATCACATGATCATGTCCACAGATGCTAAAATAGCATTCGTCAAAATTCAACATCTATTCATAATAAAAACTCTCAACAAATTGGGTATACAGGGCAAGTACCTTAACATAATAGAGACCATAAATGACAAATCCACAGCCAACATCATAATTAACAGTGAGATGGTGAAAGCTTTTCCTCCAAGACTGGGAACAATGCAAGGATGGCCACTCTCCCTGCTTTTATTCAATATAGTATACTGGAGGTCCTAGCCAAGGCAGTCAGACAACACAAAGAAATAAAAGGCATCCAGATCGGTAAGGAAGAAGTCAAACTGTCACTGTTTGCAGATAACATGATATTGTACATAAAGAACCCTAAAGAATACACGCCAAAACTACTAGATCTAATATCTGAATTCAGCAAAGTTGCAGGATACAAAATTAATACACAGAAATCTGTTGCTTTCCCATACACTAAAGATAAACTAGCAGAAAGCGAAATCAGGAAAGGAATTCCATTCACAATTGCATCAAAAAGAATAAAATACCTAGGAATAAACCTAACCAAGGAAGTGAAAGACCTATACCCTGAAAACTACAAGACTCTTAAGAGAAATTAAAGAGGACAGTAATAAATGGAAATTCATCCCATGCTCTTGGCAAGGAAGAATTAATATTGTTAAAATGGCCATCCTGCCTAAAGCAATCTACAGATTCAATGCAATTCCTATCAAAATACCAACAACATTCTTCAACGAACTGTAACAAATAGTTGTAAAATTCATATGGACCCACAAAGGACATTGAATAGCCAAAGCAATCCTGAGAAGGAAGAATAAAGCAGGGGAGATGTCGCTTCCCAACTTCAAGCTCTACTACAAAGCCACAATAATCAAGACAATTTGGTACTGGCACAAGAACATACCCATAGACCAGTGGAACAGAATAGAGAGTCCAGATATTAACCCAAGCATATACGGTCAATTAATATATGATAAAGGAGCCATGGATGTACAATGGGGAAATGACAGCCTCTTCAACAGTTGGTGTTGGCAAAACTGGGCAGCTACATGTAAGAGAATGAAACTGGATTACTGTCTAACTCAGTACACAAAAGTAAACTCAGAATGTATCAACGACCTGAATGTAAGTCATGAAACCATAAATCTCTTAGAAGAAAATATAGGCAAAACTCTCTTAAATATAAACATGAGCAACTTCTTCATGAACATATCTCCCCGGGCAAGGGAAACAAAAGCAAAAATGAACAGTAGGACTATATCAAGCTGAAAAGCTTCTGTACAGCAAAGGACACCGTCAGTTGAACCAAAAGGCATCCTACAGTATGGGAGAATATATTTATAAATGAGATATCCAATAAGGGGTTGACATCCAAAATATACAAAGAGCTCACGCACCTCAACAAACAAAAAGCAAATAACCTAATTAATAAATGGGCAGAGGAGCTGAACAGACACTTCTCCAAAGAAGAAATTCGTATGGCCAACAGGCACATGAAAAGATGCTCCACATCGCTAATCATCAGAGAAATGCAAATTAAAACCACAATGAGATATCACCTCACACCAGTTAGAATGGCCACCATCCAAAAGACAAACACAGCAAATGTTGGCGAGGATGTGGAGAAAGCACCTACTACACTGCTGGTGGGAATGTAAATTAGTTCAACCTTTGTGGAAAGCAGTATGGAGGTTCCTCAAAAAACTCAAAATAGAAATACCATTAGACCCAGGAATTCCACTCCTAGTATTTACCCTAAGAATGCAGGAGCCCAGTTTGAAAAAGACATATGCACCCCTTATGTTTATTGCAGCACTATTTATAATAGCCAGGAAATGGAAGCAACTTAAGTGTCCATCAGTAGATGAATGGATAAAGAAGAAGTGGTACATATACACAATGGAGTATTATTCAGCTATAAGAAGAAAACAAATCCTACCATTTGCAACAACATGGATGGAGCTAGAGGGTATTATGCTCAGTGAAATAAGCCAGGCAGAGAAAGACAAGTATCAAATGATTTCACTCAGTGTGGAGTATAAGAACAAAGAAAAAACTGAAGGAACAAAACAGCAGACTCACAGAACCCAAGAATGGACTAACAGTTACTAAAGGAGAAGGGACTGGGGAGTATGGGTGGGAAGGGAGGGATAAGTGGAAAAAGGGGCATTACGATTAGCACACAGAATGTAGGGGGGGAGCACGGGGCAGCAGTATAGCAATGAGAAGACAAGTAGTGACCTTATAGCATCTTACTACACTGGACAGTGACTGTAATGGGGTATGTGGTGGCGACTTGATCATGGGGGAAACTAGTAACCACAATGTTGTTCATGTAAGTGTATATTAATGATACCGAAAAAAAATTCTATACAACTTCAAAAAATGTATTTAAATATAATAATATTTTAATGTAGACACATAATTTAAATGGATGGTTATCAAATTAGGCACCAGAAGAAATAATTAGAACAATTTGTTTTTATTAATATCTTATAAGGGGGAAGTGTGAGAAATAGGCCACAGTACTACAACAACAAGTCCCATATAGCTTGTATAGTTATTATTCTTTAGTCATATGATAGCTTTATACAATGCAGTTCAGTTTAGCCTGATTGCACCAGAACAGGTTTTCCTGCAAGACTCACTATATGGCCTGAGTAACCTATTTTGTTTTCTTTTGTCTGTCTAAGACTTCTCATTTGAAATTCTCCACCTTGGAATGTGAAAGTGATTGACATCAATAGACATGACCTAACCCATTTTTCCTCCCTGTTCTTAGGCTTGTCACTTCAGACTCTAAACTAGTTTCTCCAGTCTTGAAAGAAGAGAGGAGCTGTCAGAGCAAGCTTCTCCGGCTTGTGGGTCCCTTCCTCTGTAGCGCTTCTGTATGGCACCCCAGTAAGCGTTTCTGAACTCAGTGCAGCTTATTATTCTTCAGCAAATGCTTTCCTAGTCAGCCAGTAATAAATTGTAGTTGGCCCCATGCTGAATCCTTTACATAAGTTATTTTATGAAAACTCCTTGCAAAAATCTTAAGAGGTAGATAACTTGTCTAATTATCTGTGGTAATTATATGTATTCACTAGCACTCTTGGTTTTAAGTGATAGAAACCAAACTTAGATTTATGTAAGAAAAAAAGAAGGAACTGATTTATTGACTTAAATATTAAAAACTCAGAATTCACTGATGGATTTTGGTATAGCTTGACTCAGGGAGCTCAAATGATTTTCATTAGGGCTTTGTTTCTCAATATTGCCTGTCAGTACATTCCAGGCAGACTGTCCCTCCTGTGATGGAATGACAGCTGCCACAGACTGGGACAGCATCCCCAGGGATAGTGAAAACCTCCACTTCTAGCAGTTTCTAAAAAAGTCCTGGGGCTGATTATGATTGGATCCATTACAGAGACTACACCATCTTTGATGTTCAGAAGATAGAATATGTTGAGAGGGTTAGGCTTCGGTCACCTGAGCTGGGGTCAGATAAATCCCCTCCTGTAAACACAGGGCTTAGAATGATGATGGGCTGATCTCCTAAGCAAAATGGGGAAGCTGTTCCCAGACAATGGAGAGTTGACACGAGGGGGCCAATAATCACATATGTGTACTTTGGAGGCTGGCCAAGATCCAAACCCAGGTTGTTTATCATCATCATCATTAATATTATTATTATTACTTTTAAATACATGCTCATGATGGCAATACTGTACTCTATCCTCTTCAAACTAAAATGCTTCCCCTCTAAAAGTTGTTGCCCACCGGCTAACATTGCTCTCTCCTCATTAGACAATATCATGTACATAGCCTGATTCATTCCTGTCAGCAAAATAATATGCATTATTGCAGTTGATCTCTATTTCTTAAATTCTGAATAAAATAACAAACATTTCAGAACCATCTTTTCATCTTCTTTTGGACAATGCATGTTGACATGTGAATCACAGCACAAAGATCATTCATGTCTGCAGTGGTCTGTATTCTGCTTCTGAATAGGGTAAGTACCTCCTGACTTCAAAAGAATGAGACTGGTTTCTTTTCTAATAATTCAACAAACAAGCATCCTTAGTCTTCATAGGATACTCCCTTCTAAAAATCTGCTCAGATGCTTAATATCACAGACAGATGTTCTCAGAATTTAGGTGTTATTCTTGGGAAAATTATGATGCTTTTTGACATTTATGAGAAAGTCTCATCTCTTATACGCACTTGCTGTTTAATATTTGTGGCTTTTTAAACAAAGAATATGTTAACATTTGAGAACTAGAATAAGCATGGTTTCTCTGTACTGGGAAAAATAAAGGTTTGGACCCACTTAGGCTTAGATTCCAATCTTGATAACTTTGTGGACTTGGACAATCTCAATGTCACTGAGCCTTACTTTTCAAACTTTGAAGGGATGTGGTAGGATTTATAAAATGTGAGGTGGCTGTAGCTGTTCAATAATAAATGGCCTTTTCCTTTTCTTCTCATGTAATTGTTATGGTCACATTAGGCAGGACCAAATTTTGACATACTTGATGATACCTTCAAGCATCTGTCGGTATGGCAAAGGATGACTTGTAATATCGATACTATGCATGAGTCCAATGCCATCTTCATAGATCAACCTAGTACATTGCTTTGTCCATGTTTGCGTCAACACTGTAGCTATGCTTAGTTAGGGGTTAAGGAGAAGGCTACGCAGCCTTGTAGTCTTGATTAATATCCCTGTTAATTATTTCATCAGTATGAAGTACTGACTCACTCTCTGACTATGACTTTGAAACATATTTTTCTTAAATCACTTAGATGAACATTTATGAAGAACCTGTTTCCTAGAGTCAGTCTGCATGGGCTCACATCCCAGCTCTGCCCCTTTACTATGTGTCTTGAGCACGTGGTTTGCTTTCTTCATGTGTAAAGTGCAATATCATAGTGCCTCCTCAGAGGGTGGTTGTGCACATTTAAAGAACTGGGTATGTGAAGTGCTATGAAAGGGAAAACTTAGCCATCATTGCCAAGTATAGTATGAAGATGAGTAGAATTTTGTCTTTACCCCCTAAAAGTTCCCATTGAATAGTTAAGGGAGAGAGGCATGCCCCTAAATAGTTCTTTTGAGACCTAAACTGTGTGCTAAGAGGAAGGGGGATTCCAAATACGGTAAAGAAGAAAATTAACTTCATTAGAATTAACCTTATCTACTTGAGACACAATGATCTCCTTCTGCTACTGAAGGATGTATAGAAAGTGACCTTATTATCTATCTATTCCACACAGTTTATTCTATAGCATGTAGTTTTGAATGTGTCACTTTTTGCATATACCTGTTATTTATCCCCAACAAGATGGTTGCTTCCTTGTTATCAGAAAATGGCACACACTTGGGCATTTGTAGGGTTGAGTTACTAAAAATCATATTAAAAAAAACATGCAATAAAAATTTGAGTCCAGTAAGCTAGACCCCTAATGTTCATTTATGGATCTACAAAACCAAATTATTTGCAAGGAGGCTCTTATGCATCTGGATGGCTACAGCTTTTGCTTCTTTGAGCTGAATTATTAAAAGAGTAAGCAACAGTTTTCTTCTGAGGGAATAGCAGCTAAGTTCTTATTGTTGAATTTGTGAATAGAATTGGTTTTAGGAGACTGCTAAAAAATGCTCTGACAAATCATTTGCAAACAGGCAGACAGCATAAGCTTGAATCCAGTAGCCCCAACTTCAAATTCTGAGTCCACTCACTCCTCATCCATGGAAACTTTGACACAGTGTTTCCAAACTTCTATAATAGCTACCTCATTTGCTGTGGGAAGTGAATATGATGACACACCCGTCTCTACCATGTAATAAGTGCATAATAAATGGAGGTCATAATAATGGTAGTGATTTATTGCTTGGGACAATCATGTTTATACCATTTATCAATCCAGAAATAATCTTCTTTATAGGTTGATTAGATACCTTTTGGTCTTGAAAACAAAAAATGTTTGTCAACAAAAGGCAGTTTTCCCTAATGTATTTGTAAGTGGCTCTAAAAGTTACACAATAAATACTCTGAGGGGATAATTCCGTCTGTTCAATTTTTAGATCAAATAAGGAATGAGCAGAATGTATGGATCACGAGGGACCCAGTAATGTATCCCACTGATGTCTTATTGCCTGTCTATTTTTATGATTAGACATTAAATATTTCACTTATTTCTTGTGCTTCCCCAGTGCATTGATTATTAATACAAACTAAAATAGTGTAATCTAGAAGTTAAGGATGAAGAGCCTGGAACCATCTTTCCAGTATGACCCTGGGTCAGACTCTAAATGTAGTGTGCCTCAGCTTCGTCACCTAGGAAGTGAAGAAAATAATGGTATCTATCTTTTTTGAATTGTTGTAGGCACTAAATAAATTAATGGACATAAAGCTTCCAAACAGCACTTGGCACGTAACAAGTGCCAGCTGCGTGTTAATTATTGTTGGTGCTCTCTTCCTGAAAGAAATCTGGTTTTTACGCCTATGTCTATCTCTAATATTTTGCACTGCTTTCACATTTTTTTTCCATGCCTACAATATGACCTTAAGTCAAATTAATATAAATTCAATTTTTATTTAGCTTTATATTGAACATTTACATAGAAAATAATTTTATGTGCTTTGTATATTTCATTATAATATGTGAGATAGATAACCTTATAAAAACAGTGGTCCATGTAGCACCCTCATATAATGCCAGTATTACATGTACCACATTTATTTACAGTTTTGTGCCATTTACTTGCTTCAAATCTACCCAAAAGTATCTATTTCCAATATTAGGCAAAACTAGGTATATATATTGAAGGGGAAAGAGAAAGAGGTGTGCAATAAATGAAGCTATACTAATTATAGCCATTTATTATTAAGGCCAACTTAAATGATTTATCTATTCAGAGATAATTTTTATTATAGATTGATTAGACACTTTTTGTCCTAAGGATATAGCATCTTTGTCCATAAAATACAGTGCATATACAGAATACATACATACATACATATTTGTAAATATGCACACACATGTATGTTGTGTGTAAGAGAGAGAGATAAAGCTCTAGTGAGTACTTAAAGAAATGCAAACAGTGATGAGATTGTGGTATACTTCTCTTTGTAACATTACATTATTCATATAAGAAAAAGTTTACTATTTGTGTCTATATGATGAGCTTTAGTAATGGCCCTAAAAGCACTCTTTAATGGTGAGAAGGGAGAGATTTATCCTCTTAAATAGTTAGCACTGTGATATCCCATCTGACTTTAAGAAAATACCAAATAATTCTGTAGAATTAGAACTATACAATGGTAACCTCTTGGAATGACCGCTGTTTCTGTAAAGGATCTGCTTATCAATTACTTCTCTCAGTAGAAGTCAATAGCTAAATATTGTTTAACTGGTGAATGCAGTGGGACTAATCATCTCAGTGAGGTCCTCCTTCCAAGAGGTTCATCCTTTGGGATCATAGAAATGAGCCTGAGGAATGAGGAATTAATTTCAAAAAGACAATATCATGGTTTCAATCACGCTGAGGTGAAGAGATGATGCGGTAGAGAACTTAAATCTCAAGGTTCTAATTTATCTACTTTATTATTAATTAGAACAAAACATTAATCAAGTATGACCCCAAATTAGGTACTGTACAAAGGATACAGACTAAACTTACTACCAGGGTCAAAGACAGACATAAAAATGCAAACTAGTCTCAGGTCTTTCATTTGGAATCTGAGTGGGAGAAGATCCATACAATGTGGATAAAGACCGGAGATGCTTTCACATTCCTTCCTTTCCACTCTCATGGAAGGTACAACGTTCCACTCATCCTTCGCCTGAGTGAAGTTTCACACCTTTATGTCAGAAAACAGAAGTAGGCTTTGTCTCCCTGAAACATCTTCAACTTGCCCATATTATAAACAAAACAAATAGATAAACAACAACAGAAAAAAACAAAACAGTCCTCTGATGTACCATTTCTTTTTTTAGTCAAGTGGTTAAGTGCATACATTTCATGGTGCCACTTAATGGACAGTGTCACTTAATGGCTATGGAATCTTAGGCAAAATATTTAATCTCTCTAGGCCTTAATTTCCTGATAAGAAAATGATGATATTAATGTCTACTTCATAGGGATTTTTAAATAAATTTTATTTATTTAAATTAGTAAGAACACTTAACATGAGATCTACTCTCTTAAAATTTTAAGTGCATAATACAGTATTGTTAATTACAGGCATGATGTTATACAGCAGATCTTATTCATCTTGTGTAATTGAAGCTTTATGTCCATGATTAGCCATTCCTCATCTCCCCCTCCCCCAGAGTCCCTAGTATCTACCATTATACTCTCAGTTTCTCTGAGTTTGACTGTTTTGATACTTCTTATGAGTGGAATCATGCAGTATTGTCATTCTGTGACTATTGTATTGGAGCATAATGTCTTCATGGTTTATCCATGTTGTTGCATATTTCAGGATTTCCTTTTTTTTATAAGGCTGAATAATATTCCAGATATATATGGCCACGTTTTCTTTATCGACTCATCCATTGGTGGACATTTAGATTGTTTCCACATTTTGGCTATTGTGAATAGTACTGTAATGAAAATTAGGGTGCAAATATATTTTCCGGATCCTCATTTCAATTCTCAGAAGTGGAATTGCTGAATCATATGGTAGTTCTGTTTTTAATTTTTTGAGGAACCTCCATTCTATTTTCCATAGTGGTGGAACCATTTTGCTTTCCCACCAACAGTGTTTCCTTTCTCCACATCCTTGCACAAGGGTTCCCTTTTCTCCATATCCTTACCAGTACTTGTTTTCTCTAGTCTTTATTATAATAGCCCTTCTAAAAGACATTAGGTGATACCTCATTGCGGCTTTGATCTGCATTTCCCCGAGGATTAGTGATGTTGAGCATCTTTTCGTGTACCTATGGCCATTTGTATGTCTTCTCTAGAGATTTGTGTTTGTCATACATGGTTTTTATTATGTTATAGTACATTCTTCCTAAAGAGCAGGAGTTTTCCAGGTGGACAAATTAAGGAAGGATATTCTAGGTAAAGTAATATTAATGTGGTTTGAGCTCTGAGTGTCTAAAGCTGTGTGTGGGTGTGTGTCTTAGAGGTGTGTGTGTGAATGTGAGGAGTATCTAGAGATGAGGTAAAATTTTGCTGAGAAAGGTGCTTTCTGAGCAGTATAATACAGCTTATGCTTAGAAAACTAACTCTGATAGAAACAAAGAAAATGCATTAGCAAGAAGAAAAATTGGTAGCAGGAGTTAAGATATTTCAGGTATAAACCAGTGCTGGTCTGAAGAGGAGAGTAGAGGAATTTTTGAGTTTGGCAAACAAAGTCATTGACAAGATTTTCTATATAAATGTCAGGGTGTTCTGTCAGTAGTTTCCAGGGGTTTAAGGAAGTAGGAATGTGTAGTCTATGAGAATACTCTATTTAAGAAACTTTGATACTCAGAAGAGACAGAGAGATGGGGGTAGTAGGCTTGAAAATGAGGCTGAATGGATGAAGGCCTTTTCTTAGGGAAGAAACTTTGTTTTTTAGAAAGAAGAAAGACATGAGAGGGAGTTAGGATGTAAGAGAAAGTAGCTAACTGATGAAGAAGGTTCCAGAAAAAGAATAATAAAACCAGTAGCACAGGTGTCAGGCAGGACTCAGAAGGGATTATGATCAACTTTTTCTCTAATAAAGATGAATTAAGATGTTAAAGTAATTATACTGACATCACTTATTATTTTTATGTTTGTTTCTTTTTTAATAAATTGAAATAATGAAATCATGCACTTTGAATAATGAGGCAGTTGGGCTACAAAGTCATATGGATGTGGATAACAAGAATGAATATGTTTTAGAAGTGAAGGAAAGAAACAGTTGGGGTGGATTATGGCTTGTGTTCCTCTTGCACTGTCAGCAAGAAGCGTCAAGTCATATGTTAAGTCCCATTTCAATCATAGAAACATCAGGAGGTAGCATAGTTACATGTCCTACCTCTCCATGGTGCTGAAATCCTTTTATATTTTATTTAAGTCATGAGATGTACCTCCTTTATTATAAGGACACCTCAAATCCCTTTTTTAAAGTAGTGGACAAAACCTGAATGAATACTGAGAATATTTCAGAAACAGTCTAGCTATGAGGCCATATCACTGATTACTTAAAAATTATTAAAAAATTAGAGCAGGGACCATAAGCCTTTGTTTTCAATCTGGACATCCTGAAGGTAAAAAAAGGTCTTTACACGCTTGCAGGCATCTGCCTCAGGGCACTGGCAGCCTGAGAGAGTGCATAGAATCCTGTGGCACTCACAGCTTTGAAGGCTATTGTGTCACAGTTCGCTTCAGCCATTCATTAAGTTGAGTTTGAGTCTCCTAAGACCATTAAACCCTCAGCCCTAATTTGTTCCTCTCTGGGGTGAAATTACCCATAATTCTGAAAGGTCCAATCCCCTCTTGATATGGTCATGAATTGACTAAATCCAAAAGCCAACATATATGATATGAAGTTTAGCACTGTTCTTTCTAAGAGACTAAGCAGCAGTATAAATCTCTAGACATAGAAAGACACAAGAAAGTTATTTTTCAGTCTCTGATTAAATACAATAAGCACACCACTGAGATTTGTGCTGTAGAAGTGGAGTTCAGAACTCCACTGAGAGCTTTCTGGAGACCTTAGGAAGGGAATAAATTGCATCTGAGATAACTTTACATTTCAGCAAAGAAATAAAATAGACTACAGGTATTTGTAGACATATGAAAAACTATAAATGGGATTTTGTTCTGGAATGTAAGGGGAGAGGCTCAAGAAAATCCTCTAAGAGCTGGAGAGAAAGTTTGACTGCAAAGTAGACAACAGTGTACTCTCAATCCTCCCTCCAGACAAGAGTCTGGCCTATTTAAAATAGAGGAATTATGATACCCTTTGAACATAGCCATGTCATGTAATGTCTTTTGCTTTCAAACATACCTTCACTGATATACTAGGGTCTCTAGATAAGAGCAAATACTGCCTTTTCTGTTTTTCCTCCCTTTTGTCAATAATATCAAGGTGATTCTTTGTAGCTCC
Organism: Smutsia gigantea; assembly: GCA_032199065.1. Classification (NCBI taxonomy): domain Eukaryota; kingdom Metazoa; phylum Chordata; class Mammalia; order Pholidota; family Manidae; genus Smutsia; species Smutsia gigantea. Next base: position 125,299 of record JAVSCE010008700.1, on the reverse strand, counting down.
ATTTACTCAGGACTTTGAATGTCCCTCCTCCCCAAACCCAAGTCTTCTATTCCCATAATAATTAAATGGGAAGACACCCCTTTGTTAACTTTCCTTAGGAGCTGAAGTCTCCACTGGGCCATAATTGGTAACCAGAACTGAAGGCTTAGAAATTAAATCCCCATGAAAATATATGAATAAAAGTAGAAATGTTATGGGCTGATTTTTTGACTAAACTTCTGCCAGCTTTTGCAATGGCTTATGAAGAGATGCTGGCATATTCAATAAATCTTGGCTGGCTGTTGTCCAGGAGAAATTATCACCAGCCGTTTGAAGGATCTCTGGCTTCCCTTTAGGAAAGGGAGGGGAGGAAGAATCATTCTGGTTCATTCTGAGTTGTGCTTTATACATTAACTTAAAATATATGTTTCATCCATTTAGCAGTCTGAATAATAAAAGCCGTATACAGCTGCAACAACGCTGCTCTATGCATTTTAATGACTGATTTGTGAATATACTAGAATTATAGCTGCTATTCAAATATTTTCCTTTTTTAAGAAGTCACAAATCCCTTCCCTTAAAAATGCACAAACACTTTATAATCTTTTAATAATTTGTACTAAAGAGTTTTAAAGCTTAGAATATGTGGAAATTATTTGTTTTAGGACCAGTAAATATAATGGGCTTGTCAATATGGTATTCAAATAACTGTCAAAATATTTGGAGTGTCTCCAATGGAAGGAACCTAACTCGATTTCTGCATTCAAATGAATTCTAAATAGAAAAAGTGATACACAGTTCAAAAGGAAGCATTAGACTATAAAGCACCTTTCCATTTCTCTAAGGAATTATGATCTACTGCTCAAATAGACTTTTAAATGGCTGCTGAGTTTTCAGACTTCTCAGATGTTCATACTTAAATCAGTTTGAACTAGTAAAGTCAAGTCACAATTAGAATTGTAATTTATTTTCTTTCCATTTTAACCAGTTGTGAAGAAAGCTAATAAAATTGGGAATGAACATCTGCAACCTTTAATATGATAACTAGGTCTTTGAAATGTGACACAAATCTTTATCAACCTCCAGAGGTTATTTGTCTAAGCTTAATGCCAGTTTTGACATAGAAGCTCTGTACTTTTTGTATGATGACCCGTAATACACAAACCAGAAGTTTTCACTACTGGGCTCTAAAAACTAGGAGATTTTAGGTTCAGCTTATAAGAAAACAAATGACGTATCATGACAGTGTTAATCATATACTATCCTCAATTTCTCATAGAAACTTACAAAAACATCTGTTAGCTAAGTAGCCTAAAGTTTAGGATGCTTATGATCAATGAAAGGAAATTCTCAATAATTTACCATTAATTCAGAAGTTCATTCTTAGGTTGGAAACATGTCAGTAAAACATGAAGTTCTACAAAGTCTTTAGTGGAGCAAACGAACAAAGTAATCCGCTTTATTGTTCTCATTTCAGCTTCAAATAACTCTGTTTCTTAACACTGCCCCCAGGATCTCATTTGACAAAGCATGGTTTTCTAGAAAACAATTTGAAAATTTTGAGAAGCAGGAAAATAATGTTTTCTGAATGTATTAGTGGTTAGTAACATTGATGATTCAAACTTCTTCCTAAGCAGTTTTTTTTTTCATCTGTAAACTGATCTAAATGTCTATTATGAAGAATAATTTAGAAAAGCCCATTTGGAGTTGTTCTGGAACAGGGGTCAGTAAACTTTTTCTGTAAAGGACCAGATAGTAAGTAATTTGGGCTTTGGGAACTTTGTCACAATTACTCAACTCTACCATTGTAGTGCAAGGGAACCATAGACAATATGCAAACATAGAAAATATTGGCTGGTGGATTTGGCCTATGGGCTGTTCTAGAGCAGTGATTGCCAATTGTTTTTGTGTGATGGGGAGGGAACTTCGGGAAGTTCATTGGGGGAAAAACTTCAAAAGAACCTCTACTGGAAATTTTCATCCTTTTTCCTTTCAAGAATTAACAGGGAAATTGTTTTTTTAGGTGAAATAATTTGGTGGCATCTAAAAACTCCACAAATAATATGAATGAGGTCAGAAATCACTTTTAGTATTACCACAGCATTAACATGTAATATAAAATAGTGATATTCAATATAAATCTCACATGAGACACATATATTTTTCAAATTTTCTAGCAGTCACATTAAAAAGGTAAAAAAATGAAAACAGGTAAAAATATTATTATACTACGTAATCCATATCAAAACTATTTATGGGCTATCTTACATTATTTTTTTAAAAAGCCTTTAAAATCCAGTGTGCATTTTACACTTGCAGCATATTTCAACTTGGACTAGTCACATTTCCAGTGCTCAGTGTCACATGTGGCTAGTGGCTAACCTGTTGGACATCACAGGAAAAGATCATGTAATATGTTACTTATACTCATTGTATTATATTTTGAAAACAAATGATGTAGAATGTAGGACAGAGTAATGCTCTCTTTCTCTTCCTTTATAGCACTGAGCCCAGCAGCAGCCTAAAATGTCTTCCTAACACAACATTTGGGAGTCACTGTCAAATCAAGAGAACTGGTATCTAGGATGAATCCTCTTTTGCCAAGCTGTGCAGAGATCATAAGATGAATTCAACCACATTATTGATCATTCAGAATCTCAGGACTCACTTCAAACAATTATTTTCTTTTATTTGCCAACCACGAGTCAAACATTCCTGTGCCAGAAGAGACCAGAGAGATAGAAATGAGAGAATCCAGGTGGGGAAAGACAGTTGAGTGATGGGATCATCTGTGACAACATGGCAAGTATACGCCTTCCTCCAATTATCCACATTCCACAAACTAAACAATGTGACACCAAACAAAACACATCTGAAAGGCCACCCTGGCTGTCTATACTTATCAGTTTGCAGTCGCTGGCGGCACACACTAAGCCTAACGATGTCTCTATTCCAAAAGAATTAATATTATTGGATTGAAACAAATCAGTCCTTGTCTGCTCTCTGCCAATTGTGGGGAGTCAGGTGATCTAACCCCAGCCACTCTCTCCCTCTGCCTTTTCGCTTTGTGGGTATCCTGGTCACTTTGACCAGGGAGTATAGCACAATCTCCCTTAGCAATTAATTTCTCCGCTCTTCTCTACCAACCAGAAAAAATGCCCCTCTCTGAAGACTTCCCAACCTTTACTGTTCATAGCCATTCAGATCCATCAAGCCAAAATTCAGTAACCTCTGGAAATTAAAAGCTTTTAAAAACTCATCTGGTGATAAAATCTCACCTGACCTGAACTCATTTATCAGCAAAATCTGACTGTTCTGAATGCGAGTCCCTTTATAGGTCTTTATTTAGCTAACAGTTGTGAAACTTTATACTACAGAAATGTTAATGTTTTTGAATATAGGTGCTGCCGGAGATCCCACCGGGATGATTGGGTAATAGGTCGTGTTCATACCATGTTATCTCTCTAATATCAGAGAAGTTCTGAAACACAAGTGACTCCAATGGCGCCTTCATTAGTGGACCTTCACTATTGGTAGGAGAAGTCGCAGTAGAAGTAGTTAATAGTTATTTAGCACTACATATGCTCTAGGTACTTTACATACTACTATTATTACCTTCTTTTATAGATGTGAAAAGTAAGGCCCAGCGGAGTGAGGTCACTTGCCCAAGGTCCCACAGAACAAAGTGGCACCACTAGGTAATGCCGATAATCAAACCTACAGCCTTAGAGTTCATAGTCTCCCACTGTGCACACATGCCTCTCTACAGCTCTGTTATAGGTCTCCCTCACTTGGCATTTCATATGTGAATGTTCTGTTTCCTGGACTAGAATTCCTGCTTCTTGAAGGCAGGAATTGTACCTCCAATGCTTTCTACCTTGTAAGGGTAAACAGAGTGGCATTTATAGCAAAGAATCACTAGGTCAAAAAAGGGTTACATATTTCAGAAATGTATGGTAGATTCTGTAGATCATGTTCCCCTGTTCCCCTTTGTTTTATCTTCTGTGAAGCTTATTTGACTCTGCATGACATGACAGCTATTAAACTCTGCCTCCGTCAGTGAAAATAAGCACAGCACAGCCATGTGTGTTCTCACTTTAGCTACAACAAAGATGAGCTCTGGTCTTGGTTCCCGGAGATTGAATGTTTACTCTGAGCTATGCACTATGTAAGACCTATGTGTGTCTTTTCTCAGTTGATGCTTTACAGTTTCTGGGGAGATGCAATTACTGTTCCCATGTTACAGATGAGAAAACCAAGATTTGGAGATGTGTGATCATGATGCTAGGAAGTGGTGAAATAGTATTGAAATTTAGACAGTTTGACCCCAGAGCCCTCAATCTTTCTCGTTTTCCTTCTTTGTCTCTGGTTTTCATCTGAGAGTACTTTCTAGGATACTGCTAAAGTTACATTTCTAAGGTGCAAGCCACTTTCTAACTTCAGTCCACCTTTCTACTCACATCCCTTGGCACTCCACTTACATGAGAGCACTTGAGAGTCTGAATATGCCATCCTCTGACCATGGACCATACTCATTAATCCTCACAGCAATATTAGGGATTTGTGCTGTTGGTGTTTCCACTGAACAGATTATGGAATTGGGGCTTATAGGCACTAAATAATTTATTCAAATTTACACTAGACAATTTGTGGCTAAACTGGGATTCAAGCACCAATCAGCTGATCTAAAATCTCCCACACTTACAGTCCACATTATCCTGCCTTTCATTGAATTACTTTTTGCAATTTCATCATTCTAAGAATGAATTATGATTATTAAAAGAAAAACTAAAATAACTCATGAAACTTTTCATTGAATTTCCACCTACTGAATGAATGAAGAAACATAAACTTAACTGAATATTCTTCTCAGATTCACTAGTAGTATATTTTTGGTCTTTGCATAAAGTATTTCCTGTTTGTTTCTGTTCAGCCTATATATTTCATTTTTAAAGCCAGAGTTGCTTTCCACTTAAACGTGTTTATTAGCAAAATACAGTCTAAGTCACTGAAATAAAAACTAAATTAAATAACAGGACAAAGATTGAATAAAAAAGTTTTGTTTGAAAGCTCTTTGACCACAACTCGATGCCTTATTGGGGATTTTATTTTATTTTCAGAAGTGATTAATCATAACAATTCCTCATAAACAGTAATACATATATGTGTGCCACCTCTTTATGCATCAAGAAAAGATCAGATCAACACAGAACCAACTCATTCTGTTTGACTGTAGGAATATATATTTTTTAAGAACAATGAAGTTAAAAAAAGCCTTTTGAGCACTCTGATAAACTGTAAGTTAAACAGAAGAGCAGGCTTTTTCCTTTCCATGGGATTAAATCCTGTGGGGATTTCTCCAGATCTTCAAATAAGTCCCTCGAAGGGAGAATATCGCCAGTGGTTAGAACATGCAACCTCGGTGCCTCTGAACTCCTTGTCACATTGGAAGTGTTTGTGTGAGCTGTGCAGATCACAGAGATGGGATGTGAAACCCACCACCATAGAGTTAGAGCTTCAATTTCACACTGCAAAATCTCAGATTTATTTTGCTTACTTGAATCTCAAAGCTTGAGTGCTCTCCGATTTGGGAAAGCAAATTCTGCAGCCCTTTAAACTAAATAATAGTTCTATTTATAACACTTGTCATAGCCTTTATACTCCTTTGCATATAAAATGCGGCAATACATACATCTACTTTAATGTTTCTATTAGAGTGTGGTTAGCACACTGATTTATTAGGAAAAAGGAAAAAAAGAGCCGTGCTCACCTAGGTGTGGACGAAGGTGTTGTAGAACTGTTTGCCATCCCACCCACTTATAAGTGGGAGGTGAAAATACTTCCCGTTCGTTTGTAAGTTCATACCAAACCATTTTTTTCATTGAGCTGTTTCTTTTGATAGCAGAAACATGCTGAAGGTTTTGTTTTAAGGCAACTCCACTTCTCAGGATGCGTCCTACCTTTTGTGTATTATCTTTTTGAAAATGGTGAATAGAGAAGCTTACGCAGCTAATAGCTAATTCCAGTTTCCACTTGTATCTGTGAAAGAGTTTCTCTGTTCAAATGCTAACAGTTAAATGCAAATCTTGCCTAACCAGCCATTGGGTGGCACTGTTGCTCCACTAAGTTCTTGATTAAAAACTATTTCTCATACTAGAAAAAGGAAAAGAAATGAAGTATGATTGTACCTTAAAGGAAGTAGCATTGTTAAAATGGGACAATTGGCTTTCCTCTGTTTCTTTGATTCCTTCTATCCATTAAACTCCTTTCGACCCAGGAATGACAACTTGGTTTGAACTCAAGTACCAGTATCAGCTGTTTGAGAGATGCAACCTAGAGCCTTGTGTTGAGAAGGATTCTGATGTCATATTCAAGCTGATGGGAAAAATGTTATGGATTGATTAACGTCTGCTGTGGGTACAGAATATTGGAATGATGACATACATGCCCTTTTTTCTTTAGCCTATGTTATGAACTCTATATACTGAGGACCTATAATCAATTCTGCATTACCATTGGGGGTAGATAGACAAAATATGAGTGGAACATATAAAAATGTTAGAGTAACATCGGATGATATGTTGAAAGTCAGATTATTGGAACATATTGCTCATCCTTGATAAATATCTGAAGACATCCTTGATAAGATTATGACACACATAACCTGAATTATAAGTGTCCTCTTTTCTTGCCTCACCTAATCTGGCCAGAGTTTTAAAGGTTATGAGAAAATGGTGTCATTGCCATAAAGTGGTTAATAGTTTTTAGCTGGCTGGTGCTAGAGGGTGGTGCCAAAGAGAGTTGTCTTAATCACAATATCAGAAACCTTGAAGCCCAAACTATATACTCATCTTAGTTAAAAAAAGTCCTGTGTTCATTTGATTTCAGATCTTTGTGGTTTTAAGATTTACTATGAAGGAACTATGACTGCTGTATATGTGTGATTCTATGAGTGCATTAAACTTTTTCTACCTCCTCTAAAACCCTTACAATGTTCCTTGACACGGGGCTATTTATTAAATGGTCTCTGCAGTAGTGTTGCCTGTCATGATGTAAGTTATCTATATTTGCACTGTACAATAAGATAATCATTAGCCACATGTGGCTAGTGAGCTTTTGAAATGTGGCTAGTGTGATTGTGGAAATGGATTTTTATTTTTCATGTAATTTTAGCTGTGAGGGGAGCTTACAGCTAAAGTTCTGTTGTAGCCAGAGGATGGTAAATCTGTACTCTATGGCAGGAATCACTAAAGGCTTCTGTGGTAGACAGTATAATGCCTCCCCATCAAAGATGTCCATGTCCTAATCCCCAGAATCCATGGATATGTTACTCTACATGGCAAAAAGAACTTTGTATGCATAATTAAGGTAAAGATTTTGAGATGGGAAGATTATTCTGGATTGCATCAGATGTAATCACAAAGAACCTTGTAAAGAGAGGCACTGAGTCACAGAGGAGAAGGTCATGTGATGATGGAAGAGCGAACTAGATGAAAAGATGCTACTCTGATGGCTTTTAAGATGGTGGAAGGGGCCGAGAGGCAAAGGATGTATTGGTGCCAAGAAACTGGAAAAGACAAGAAAAAGGGTTCTCTCCAAGAGCCTGAAGCACCATTCTAGACTTGTCACTTCCAGAATTGTGAGGTAATACATTTGTGTTGTCCTGAGTAATTTGTTACAGCCTCAGTAGTAAACTAATACTTAAATTCAGAGAGGGGGACACTTGAACAGTTGTAAAGGATCAATGGGCATCATCACGTAGGGAAAGGATGGATGTTCCAGCCAAAGGAACCAGCGTGAAGTTCAAACATACGAAGCTCCAAAAAATTATTCAGTGCACAGGAACAGTGTGTATCTCGGGGAGCCTGCAGCTTAGCTGTGTTTCAAGGAAGAGACAGAGCCCTGGTGCTATTCCCAGAACTCTGTGGTCCAGGAAAGGGAATGTTCTGGTTTCAGCACTAATCACTAGCATGATGCGACCAGTACTGGAGCCATGCTTCCCTCTCCTGGACCACACATGGACTTCAGGAGTCTCCTGTGGTTTTGTTCCATGTATTTCTTTTCCCACAGAGATCAAGAGAAAAACCCATAAATATTTGCTGCAGGAAGGGATGAAGGATCTGAAGCAAAGGTAGCCATTAAAAATAAGGAAGTAACTTGAAAGAGAGAAAGCTATTTCTGTTCCCATGGAACTTTTTTGCTGGCATTAGGAAGTGTATGAGAAGAGTAAAAGTTATCAATTTCAGATTGGACAAAGAAAATCTATATTTCCTATAAAGGAAATCTTTTGATTCTTATGATGTATCTTATGCTTCCATCGCACAAATATATTTTATAGCAGGATGATGATGAAGAGTAATATTACTTAAGAGATTTCTTCTTAAAGAAAAGCTCCTCTGCCACCCCTCTTTTGGGAAAACTTTTAGATGAGACAGCTGTCTTGAGGGAAAGGCTAATTCTTCAAACCATGAGCCCCAAGTTTTCAGAAGCATTTGAAGGAGCTGTAGATGAGGGGAGAAGAGGAGTAGACAGAAGGCCAAGAGGAAATTTTACTCTTCATGGTGTGGACTTCTCAAACCTAGACATTATCAGGGTAGACTCCAAATGTTATGGAATATTTGGTGGGTTTCTTGTAGCACCTGGTGAACACAGTGAGCGCTCTATCTGGGGTTATTCAGAGAAGAAACAGAAAGCAGGTATAGACATAAGCAGAAAAGATGCCATGGACATTTAACTTTTTACAGTATTTGTTATTTTACACTGATCCAGTGACTTCTCTCTGCTATTCTTTTTATCCGCATCCATAATACCAGTGCTGGAATTCCTAGGGAATTGGTCGGTAAGCAGTGCAGGAGCTGGGGTGAGGTGAGTCAGGTGAGTGAAGCACTTGCCTAGAAAGCAATATTAAAGGACACCAAAAATTTAGTAGCCAGTATAAATAATATTTAAGTATAATATTAAAAAAAATAGAAATTCATGCAACACAATCCACCATGCCATTCCGGAGCCAGAGGCAAGAAGAAAAATCAGTAACACTGATCCTATATTTATTTAAAATTTAAGATGTTATCTTCAGCATCATGGATTTTTTTTTAACTGAGGTACATATAAGAAAATGCACAAATCTTAATGGGTGCCTTGATGAATTTTGATATGCATATATACTCAGGTAACCACCACCCTGATCAAGATATTAAACATTTTCACTATTTTTTTTCCCTTTACTTATTTCAACCATCCTTCCACCCCTCTCCTGGTAACGACCAATCTGTTCTATGTGTTTATAAGCCTATTTTGGTTTTGTTTTTTGTTTTATTTTCTGGATTCCACAGATAAGAAATTGTATGGTATTTGCTTTCTCTGTTTGACTTATTTAACTTAGCATAATACCTTCTAGGTTCATCCATGTTGTCACAAATGACAAGATTTCATTATTTTTATAGCTGAGTAATAATCCATTGTATATATGTGCCATGCCTTTTTTATCCATTCACCTATTGATGGACATTTAAGATGTTTCCATATTTTGTCTATCATAAATAATACTGTGATAAAGATAGGAGTACTTACAGGATTAGTGATTTTTCATTGTGTAAATTCCCAGAAGTGGAAATTCCGGGTCATATAGAATTTCTATTTTTAGTTTTTTGAGAAACCTCCATTCTGCTTTCCATAGTGAGTGCTTGAATTTTCAATTCCACCAGTAGTAAGGGTTCCCTTTTCTCTACATCCTCACAAACACTTGTCATTTCTTGTCTTTGAAAAGTGGCTATTTTGACAGGTGTGAGGTGATACATCATATGGTTTTGATCTGCATTTCCCCGATGATTAGTGATGTGGAGCATCTTTTCATGTGTCTGTTGGTGTTACCATGGATTTGCATTAAATTTGATTTTTAAAAAATATTGCAGTAAAATATTTATCTTGATTATTGAGTTTTGGGCACCTCTTGTCATGGATTCTAAATGGCCAATAGGAAGCTGGGAGATAAAGAGTCCCAGAAAGCTGAGGGTGAGAATTCACAAACTGAATTTGGTTGGCCTTTTAAACTTTATTTACATATCAACTAAATACAGTAGGTAAGAACTGAATCTAAGAACTGTGATGAGGAGCCCAGCACAATATGGTAAAATGTCTTATTGACAAGTCAGAGCTAGAAAACACCTCCACTTCTTAGGTCTATATTCTTGCTTGGTAATTTTCTTACAGGGTGGTTTCTTGGCTGGGATTTATGATTTCCTTTTCTCTTTCCCTACCTTCCTGTCTGTTTCAGGGATTTTGTTGCTCCAGTTTATATAAGAGATTGCTATTCTCTAAGTATGTGAATTTAATTGCTTTATTTTTTCTTATTCATTTATGTAACTACCCTCACATGTAAAACTAGAAAAGCAGTTGCTACACTATGGCTTTGCTATTTGCACTATGGCTTTTTTTAGGAAACAGTTATTGCCTCTGTATAGCTACAACATCTAAACACAAGGCTGATGGCTTCTGGCAGAAGTCATACTTAAATTTTGGTCATAATTTCAGTTTAATTAGGAAGTCTTCCATTGACATTTTTTTCTATCATCAAAAATCTTTATGGGTAACCTATTAGTAATGAATTTAAATAGGTAGATAATATATAGGTATGATAACTACATTATTTGGGGTGAGTGATAATGTAGCTAACTGTCAAATCACTATGTTGTATACTTGAAATGAATATAATATTATATATCAACTATACTTTATAAAATATAATAGTAAAAAAAAATAGAACCTGTTCACTTGTGACAGTTGGGTTCTAATTGCCTTAGATCTGGAAGAAACTAAATACTTGTATCCTGTTCACACTTCACTTGAAGTGTTACAGTACAATGGTTAAGAACACTGAGTGGAGTGTAGCTGGAATATCAGCCTTTTCACTAACTAGTGTCTTTGCTTAATCTGCTTAATCTTTCCAAAATGGGAGTAGATGAGAGTACTGATCTCATAGTGTGGTGTTTGGCATTAAATGAGATAATAGACTAAAAAGTGCCTCCTTACACAGCAGCCAGAGAGATATTTTTAATACAAGCCATGTTATAGTTACACAAAGCCCATAAAGATCTGGCCCCTGCCTGGGCCTCATTTCGGAGCACTCACCTCTTCAATCATCACGCTCCACAGTCACTCTGGCATTAGCTTCTGTTTCTTGTACATACAAACTCATTCCTACAGCCAAAATACCATTCTGGCTGTTTCCTCGGCCTGAATGTTCTTCTCCCAGCTGTTTATAGAGGCCTTCCCTGAGTGCTTAACTTCAAAGCAGTCTCTCTCCACCCCATAGTAACCTTCTATTCCTTTACCTTATGTTAATTATCTTCTATACAGCACTGGCCACTCTCCGAAATTGTCTGTCTTTCTTCCTTTCTGTCACCATCCTCCTTACCTCGATTAGGATGTAAGCTCTGTGTGAGCTGGGACCTCACTTAGGACCTCATCTGTCTCATTCAACATGGTGTGCCCAGTGTTTAAAACAGCACCTACTAGTAGGTACTCAATTAAAAATGTATTGAATGACTGACTGAATGAGCACAAAGCCCACTGCTTAAACAAGATTATCTCTTCTCTGTATCTGTGCTGGTGATGCAGTTTACACAAGTGGGATGGCAAATTCAGGCCTTGTAAGGGTTGTTCAGTGTCTCTCCTCAGTGTAATTCCTCTCTGAGGTCCAGGGAGTAAAGGCCTTTTGTCTCAGGATTAGAGGACTATTTTCTTTTACTGCCTGGAATATATACTGCCACAGCTGGTCATTTGAACTTTCATGGTATTCAAGTGCTGATGCAGGTATTTAAGATCTTAATAGCAAAAGTAGAAAGAATATTTACATAGTTCATAAAAGGACACCCTATACTTCCTTTCTGCATTTTACAGCATCTCATCACAGTGGAATGTGGATTCCACTAAGCTTTATATTATCTTTATATTATCTCTGACTTGTGCCATAGTCAAATGACCACCCTGGCTTTAAAACTTCTTGAAACAAATCACCCATTGCCACTGATACTAAAATGAATTTTTTCCTTAAATCCCAATGAATCCCCCAAATATTATGCAAATTGAAAAATACCCCTGTCAAAAAACTGTCAGATAACACCTCTTATTCCCAAGGACTATTTGTAAGCATATGGAAACATCCAGAAAGAAGTAATAAATTGTTCTAGTACACTGTTCTGGCAGCCATTAATAAATCAATATGAAGGGGAGTTCTGAAGGGCAAAATGTTGCTGTCGGTGGGTGTCCGATTTAATTTTGCTCTAAATTAATATTTCGAATATGATAAGTGAGCTGGCAGGAACAGATTTCGTGATTAATTCTATGGAGTCAAAAATGCTTTGATGACACTTTAATAGCTGCTCCACCGATCTAAAAGTGCCTGAAACGGATTCACGTGGGCAAGTTCACCAATTGCATAATAATGTGGATCCCACCCAAGGAAGATATTTCTATTTTCAAATCTGTGGCATACCTTGGGCTAGACGTGTTTTATCATGTAGACAGAGACATTTTTATAGCATTGTGAGCCTTTTTATAGCATTGTGAACCGTGGCTGAATGATACATGTGGTATGAGTAAGCAGAAAGGACCCTCTTGTAAGTCCTGCCTTCCTGAAGCCACATAAATCAGCTTACAATGGAGTCATTGCTCCCCTGAAAATGAGGGTCCCTAGAATGAAAATATTTTGTTTCCAAAGGACCAGTAACACACATGCAACCTGATCTTATGGAGGAGAAACACGACGGAACCTGAGTGTTTACTTTGGACCTATAATTGTTGCTAGTATGATAGCCTATGGTTGTGTGATCTGGGAGGCCACTGCTGAAGTTTTATATTTGTTAAGCTTATTGAGTGCCTCCGGAATTTTGCTAAATGATGCAACTTTAAGGACATAGGCAACAAGGTACCTACACTTACAGTCCACTTGTGATGCAACTATGTTGATACTACATAAAGAAGGGCTGAATGGAAGATAGAACAAAGTACTTTGGGTTCATATGGGAGGACAGGATTACTTGGGGGCTTCTGTGTTTCATCTCAGACTTACAGAATGATTAAGACTTTGATGGAATTACACAGGTATTTCAAGCAGATAAAATAGAGGGGAAGCATCATAAAGGCGTGAAAAATCTTGGCATGATTGAATAATGGTAGTTCAACATAATGAGAGCACAGGGGCTGAGAGGAGGAAGAGAGGCAAAATCGGAAACTTAGCTTGAAATCAGTGAAGATTTTGAGTGTGACGATAACATGAAACATACATATTCTAGAGCAGTAGAGAATCAGAATGGGTTCTTAAGGAGGTGGGACAATGATATGGACTTTAGAAAGATTGCAGTGGGGGCTATGATTATGTTGGGAATTATATTGGGGAAATCTGAATCTCACCAGCAATTCAGATTTCTGCTTAGGACAACTGTTTGGAGGTCTTATTACCTAACATCCTGAAATGTAAGTTTGTGTGGATACTGATAAGTTTCAGCTTTGGCTAAATTGTATTTCATGGACCTATAAGACATTAAATAGACCTCAGAATTCATTAGGTGTGTGAGTTTATGGATGTGAGAATCATATGAGACATCTTGGTTGTAGATATAGGTTGGAGATCACCAACTTGGATGAAATCATGTAGGTAGAGTCAGGAAGGTCAGGTGAGAAGAGGTCTCGGTCCAATCCTTGAAGAACACCAGCTTTTAGGGATAAGCTGGAGAAGAAACGATTCAAAACAGGAGGAAAACAAAAGTATGGGAGTGTTTCAAAATAATAGGGTCAGTGGAAGTCAAGTATGAGAAGGACTAATAGATGTGTATTGGAATTAGCCATAAAAGGCTAATTAGGCACACCCATAGAGATTTGGTAAAAATGAAATTGTGAAAACCAGACTATAAAACATAAAAGAAAGAAAGAAAGAAAGGTATTGTGGATATAGACAACTTTTCAAGATTGTGTTTACCTTTGATCAAAAATATTCAGAGTTCCCTTCCCACCAGAAGAAAATGTAAACTTGTTAGTCTCATGTTCAACTTTTAAAAAAGCCTTTAGCTCAGCCACAGTGTTTTTGTGATAAGCTAAAGCTGAAGTGCCTGGGCAACACATGTACTTCTTCCTTTCCCTCTTTTGAGTGGTGGTCACTCACACATGAGTTGTAGTCCTGTCTGCTTTGTGAAAACTATGGATGCTACAGACAGTTTTTGATTGCAATGGAATTTCTCTCTCTCAGCAATCGTTTTTATATCTACTAAGGATCTGTTGACTCTAAAGCAACCTGCTCATTGTCATAATCGTTATGTTTACATAATCAATCTCCTGTTTATTAAAGAGTTCGTGAATTTATTTGCAAGACCCAGGAGGAAAAAATAAAGAGTTGAGATTGAGTTTAACTTGATGGAGTTCAAATAGAAACTTTTATTCTTAAACAATGAAGCCTGTCAAACCAGAGTATGTGCAAAAGATTTGCTCACTGTTCAATCATTTTTAATTCTTTGGAGAATTTTGTTTTGTCATACATTTAGTTTAATTTTGCTTTGTTTTGTCTTGAGTGTGACACTGAAGATTTGGAGATTGGTATTTAGATTTGAAAACCTTGTTGTAAACTTAGGTTAGCTTTTTATAGTATAAAATGTTACCAGCACATTGACCATTATTAGTTTAAACTCATAGTTTTACTTTTTAAAGATTATTTGTTCTAGAGAATTCTACATGGAACACCTGGTAAGCTTAGATCCTCCTAATAGATATCAAAGTGCTTGTATTAAAGTTTTCTTCTGTTAATGTCCAGACAAATCACAACCACCACCTAATAAAATTTCTATTATTCAAGTATGCATCTTGAGGCTTTCAATGTACAGACATATCGTGGGTCCCAAACTAGTGTTAATGAGAATGTGTTCAGTCCCTTCTACATGGATGAATACAAATAATAAGGAGAAAATGATAAATCAATTTCTTTGCTTAGTGTTTTGAATATAGGCTGAGCTTTTTCAGTTGAAGGTCCACTGGTCATTCATAGCTTACCAAAGCCACAGCAAACCTGGAGGAAGAGCATTCCTATGCCCGCTGTTCTGTCAAGAAATCTATGCAATATTTAATTTACATGATGATTGGGCAAATGGGTAAATGCAGTCCTGTTGCATCTTTTATATAAGGAAAAAAGAGAAAAACTAACAGCTTTGATGAGGTCACCCACATTTAATACTCTTCAAATCTGCTGACTTTCTTGTTATCTTTTCCTTTTTTGCCTTTGGTATCTCAAAATGCACATCAGTGCTGTTAAGATTATTTATTCATTGACATTAAAGTTTTGCTATTATTCATTGGGATCTTTGAAAATTGATTAATTAATTTCAAATGATTTGTATGAGAAGCTGTGAATTCACTCTTTTTTTGTTTAATATTCTTCATATATGTAGTATAGCATTCACTCATTTTTTTTATTCCTCTCACATAGACTGTCCCCTTACCTCAACAAATTATTACTTAACAAGCTCAAGTATGTTTTGGTTTCACTGGCATTTATAAACTGACTGGTTACAAATCTAATATCTAATTTTATAAATTAATGCATAAGGGAAATATACAGACTTACATGAATGAATCTTTTTTTTTCATTCAAACAAAACTGAAATTTAAAGATAAAAACTATTCTGAATTGTTCATTCAAGTTGGCCTTGATCATTGATAATTACCTTCCTGGGATGCAGGTAGTTTAGAGAACATTCCTACTTTTCAAAATCACTTTGTTGTCTGAAATTCATTCAAGCTGAATAAGTTCAAATGTTGTATCCAGGACCCTAAATCCAGCCACCTCCGCCCATCCGCTGACCAGGTAGAACCCTGGTTTCTTCAGTTTTCCAGAGTTATTCAGACTTAAAGATACTAACTTTTCCTGGGTGGGTCCATAAGAGACTGAAGTGTCAAACCAGAATGCTCATTTATCAATTCACCTTTAGAAATAGAACTGTCAGAATGTCAAGATATTGTTCTGACCTAGCACACTCTCACTTTCAAGCCATATCAGGATGGTCTTCACAATCATCTCTCAAATTACACGAAAAAAAAATGACAAGTCAAGAACCCATGCAGTACGTAAACTACAAGTGAAACCAAATTCTTGAAAGTTTTCTTGACAAGCATAGAATCAGAAAAAAGGGAGGTAGTTAGAAAAGGTAAATCTTTAATGGTGCTGCCACTGTAAGGTACACCTTCCAGAGCAGACAGGACCCTGTGCATACAAGGTATCCTCCCCTTGAGACAGGCTTCCGTATGTACTCTGAATGTTTGCTTTTGAGATTCGTTTTCTCTAGGGCTCCCATAGCCCATCAAGCTCTCTCCTGTTCCAGACTCTTTCTTGAAATATGTTGCTATTGTCAATCCAGTTATATTGAACTTTTTTAAGCTTGAGAACTCTTCGGTATCTGAAAGGTGATGTTATTAGATGACCTATTTGATTTTGGCTTTATATTTTCAATTTCAGAAGACAAGAATTTTGGCAGAATTAGAAGTCAAACCATCATAATCTTGAGGTACCAGCAGCATGAGTATAGAGTTGTACTCCTTGGGGTTGCGGGGTAATTTCTATTGAAGTTCATTTATCGCTAAAGAAAAAAATGCAGCTTTGACCAAAATCCATGCTCAGGTGAAAATTCACAGCCCTACTACATACTAACACAAGAAATGATTAAGATAAATTCAACTAACATAAATAAAAAATCTAGCTTAAGAAGTTAGGAAATAAACAAGATAGATACAGAGAAAGCAAAGGAAAGGAAGTAATAGGCATAAATGCCAAAATTAATTAGGCAAAAACTAATATAGAGAAACCATTAACTTAACAAAGATAAAACAAATGAAAGAGCAAAGTAAGATGTAGAGAAATAACATATATACAGGCAAAAGTAATAGAATATAAAAAACAATTTTTCTTAACATGAAAGGGCAAATAGAGCAATGGAGAAAGATCTCAAACTTCTGTAGCTTTAACATACCAAGAAAAGATCTAGTCAAACAGGTAATAATATAACTACTAACATAAAGCAGATGAAAAAAGGTCACGTTTTCTGTCTCAGAACTTTTCTCTGCTTTAAGATAAAATAGTATGTTGTAGCCTTTACAATATTTTCATTGGTGTTGCTATCTGCGACTTGCAAAGATAAATTTTAGTATTTTCTTTTTGAGCTCTTACCATTTTTATTCTGAATAAGCTGAAAAATTATTTATATAAATATATATCATACAGAGAGGTGGCCCTTATTACCACTGTTTCTATATCCATGTTTTGCAAGCTCTTCTTTATACCATTTATAGGGCGATTAGACATCTCATATCCTATCAATAGCTCCTCAACATCAATTTAAGAGTAATTCTAAACCGTAACTTTGGCACCAAAATGATCTATTTTCTATTTCTTTTTTCAGATAATACTTAAGGTGACCATAAATAATTTTGCTGGGACAAGAGGTATAAATGGGGACTGTCCTGGAATCCCCATTTATACCCGTTGTTCCAGAATAATTATTAACAGCCATCTCAGCCTCCTCGTTTACTTTAAAAAATATCTCCACTTGTTTAATAAATTATGTGATCATTCCATTTGTGATACTACAAGATCAGGATAAAACCATACTAAAAATTGGGCAAACTCCTTAGCCCTTACGGTCACCTCATTAACTGAGGTTGGAAAATGTTCTGTCTGTATCCTGCCACTCTCCAGTGTTCTACCCATGGCAGACATAGTTAATCACAGGACTCTTCCCACTGATTCTACATTCACTTTCAAAATCCTATTCAACAAATAATTGTAAACAGCTACTTTTGGTAAAAAATGACGTGAGTCTGGAAATTCTTTTGTCACCCATATGTAGTATTTATGTTTTAGCACAGTTTCTTCAGTTAGGTGGGCTTAGTCCAGGCTATTTATTTTATTGAGGCATGTACAATAAAATGCACAAATTCTCAGTGTACAGCTTGATGCATTTTGACATGTGTTTATGCTCACATAATTATCATCCAAGTTATAGTCCTGGCTGTTTAAATCAAAGTATTTGTTGAAGTTACAGAATATTGTAGACTTCCGGAAACTAATTTCATTACTGAATTTTACTTTTGGTATTTAAAATTAGTTTTTATTTTTATGAAAGGATGTATATATGTTTTAAAATATTTAGATTTACATATAGTTTTATGCACATAATTGATCTATAAGACACGTTATGAAAAGTAATTATCTCCTTACCCTATTCACTCAGTTATTTTCTTCTTTTCAGAGCACTTACCCTCAATTCATTTAGTTCATTCTTTTGATTTTTACTTCCATATTTCTAAATAATATATGTATACTGCCATGTTTTCATTTTTGTTTTGAACATTTTCTAATGAATTTTCTCTAAAGAAGACCAGCATTTCACCTTCTACTTCTCTTCTCTCCTCCAACCTTCACTGCCTACATGCCTACACACACACACACACACACACACACACACACACACACACACACACACACACTTCCAGTCCTCTTGGGCTCCTAATACAGCTGTGTCAATTTTCTTTAGATCAATATTAATCATTTACATTATTTGGCTATGAAAATGTTATTCTCAGCTGAGATAGGTAATGATTAACTTTCCCTTCTGGAAAATTTTGTTTCCCTGGAATTGTTTGTTGCTATTTATTTGCTTAGCTCTCTGTGAACTTATCACAAATTCAGCTATATTTTCTCTTAATAAGGAAGAAGGTGCCAGATAATCTGTCTCACTGTAAAAGCAACTTCCCCTGGATCCTTCATGTGTTTACATCTAGACTGGTTGTTCTCAAGGCACCCACTCAGCTATGGTCTTGGGTATTTCATTCATGATTTTCTGTGGACTGATTTCCTTTTTCCTCTTTTTGAGTTGAGCTATTTGTTTTCTGGATTCCTTGCCTTTCTCTTTCATGAATTACACTCCCTTGGAGATGTCCATTTTCTAGTAGTTTTCAGATAATTATCTGAGGGGGAATACTTTTTCTCCTTTTAATTTCTTTAAAAAGAGGAAGTAAAAAATTTAATTTGCACAGATTTCTCCTTTCCCATTATCTTTATCTTTATGGTTTTAGACATTAAAAATCATTTGTTGTCATTCTGCTGGTTCTTGTCAGAGAACAGAGAGATAAGTTTATATTTTATCTACCATCTTATTGGCAAATCTCAACCTTAATTTTTATTTATTTTTTTAAGGTGAGAAACTCTTTTAAGAGTACAGAAGGTATAACAGATTTAAGTGGCGATGGTCTGATTTTTCTGTAATGAGGTCTGGACATAATCCTGCTTTATATGGAAACAACCCCTGCTCTTTTTCTTATTATCTCTAAAAAGCTAAGTTTTTCTCAATGAAACTTATACTTCAAATCATCAATTAAAAAAAATAAGTTAGCAAGTTACCCATAATCTTAAAGTGTTTACAGTTTAATAGGACTAGTGAAATAAGCATATCCATATTTATAAGATAGAGTAAATTGTTTCATTAAAGAATGGAAAATAAATGATATATAGTTTCAATGCACTCCAAATCAAATTCCAGCAATTATTTTTAGATATCCATTATTTCATGGATATATGCAAACTGATTCTAAAGTTTATGCAGAGATGCAAATGACCCAGAATAGCCAACACAGTATTGAAAGAGAGGAAAAAAGTTGGAGGACTGACACTACTTGACTTCAAGATTTAACATAAAGCTACACTGACTAAGACAGTGTAGTATTGGTGAAAGAACAAACAAACAGATCAATGGAACAGAATAGAGAGCTCAGAAATAGACCCGTGTAAATAGAGTCAACCGATCTTTGACACAGGAGCAAAGTCAATACAGTGGAGCCCAGATAATCTTTTCAACAAATGGTGTTGAAACAACTGGACATCCACATAGAAAATAATGACTCTAGACACAAGCCTTATACCATTCACAAAAATTAACTCAAAATGGATCACAGATACAGATGTAAAATGAAAAGCCATAACCATTGTGGAAAACAGTATGGAGGTTCCTCAAAAAACTCAAAATAGAAATACCATTTGACCCAGGAATTCCACTCCTAGGAATTTACCCTAAGAATGCAGCAGCCCAGTTTGAAAAGACAGATGCACCCCTATGTTTATCGCAGCACTATTTACAATAGCCAAGAAATGGAAGCAACCTAAGTGTCCATCAGTAGATGAATGGATAAAGAAGATGTGGTACATATACACAATGGAATATTATTCAGCCATAAGAAGAAAACAAATCCTACCATTTGCAACTACTTGGATGGAGCTAGAGGTTATTATGTTCAGTGAAATAAGCCAAGCTGAAAAAGACAAGTACCAAATGATTTCACTCATATGTGGAGTATAAGAACTAGGAAAAAAAAACTGAAGGAACAAAACAGCAGGAGACTCTCAGAACCCAAGAACGGACTAATAGTTACCAAAGGGAAAGGGACTGGGGAGGATGGGTGGGAAGGGAGGGGCAAGGGGGAAGAAGGGACATTATGATTAGCAGATGTAATGTTGAGGGGGCACAGGGAGGGCTGTACAACCCAGAGAGGACAAGTAGTGACTCTATAGCATCTCACTACGCTGATGGACAGTGACTGTAATGGGGTTGGGGGGGGACCTGATGAAGGGGGTAGTGTGATCACCATAATATTACTCATTTAATTGTAGATTAATGATATCAAAATAAATAAAAAAAAGAAAAAAAACTCTTAGAAGATAACACAGAAAAAAGCCTAGAGGACCTTGGGTTTGGTGATGGCTTTTTAGATCTCATACCAAAGGCAAAATCCATGAAAGAAATCATTGATAAGCTGGAATTCATTAAATATTTAAAAAATTCTGCTTTGTGAAAGACAATGTCAAGGGGATGAGAAGACAAATCATAGACTGTATGAAAATAGTTGCAAAAACACATATGATAAAAGACCATTATCCAAAATATATAGAGAACTCTTAAAACAACAATAAGAACGTGAACAACCTGATTTTAAAATGGGTCAAAACCTTAACAGATAACTCACCGATGAAGATGGAAAATAAGCATACAAAAAGATGCTTCACACTGTAAGTCATCAGGGAAATGCAAGTTAAAATAATGAGATACCTTTATATTCTTACAAGAATGGCCAAAATCCTGAACACTGACAGCAGCAAATGCTGGTGAAGATGTGGAGCAACAGGAACTCTCATAAGTTGCTGGCAGGAATGCAAAATGGTATACAGCCTTTTTGCAAGACAGTTTAGTAGTTTCTTATAAAATTAAACATACTATTTATTATATGATCCAACAATTGTGCTTCTTGGCATTTACCAAAAGGAGCTGAAAACTCATTCCACACAAAAGACTGAAAATGGATGTTTTTAGCAGTTTTATTAATAATTGCTAAAAATTGGAAGCAACTAAGATGTTTTTCAGTAGGAGAATGGATAAATAACCTGTAGCACATCGAGACAATAGAATGTTATTCAGTGTTAAAAAGAAATGAACTATCAAGCCATAAAAAGACACAGGAGGAAACAAGTACATGCTACTAAGTGAAAGAAGCCAATTTGAAAAGTTCACATACTATTTGATTCCAATTATATGACATTATAAAAAAGGCAAAAGTATGGAGACAGTAAAATGATCACTGGTTGTCAGTTGCGTGTAGAGGGTGGGGAGGGATGATTAGGCAGAGCACAGAGAAATTTTAGGGCAGTGAAAACACTCTGTATGATACCATGCTGGATTCAGGCCATACATTTATCCAAACCCAAGGATTATTGACACCAAGAGTGAGCCATGTGTGAACTATGGACTTTGGGTTATTATGATGCATCAGTGAGGATTCATAAATTGTAACCCATGTTGCCCTTTGGTGGGGGATGGTGGTAATGGGAGAGGGGTTATGCATGTGCTGGGGCAGGAGGTATATGGGAAATCTCTATACCTTCCCATAAAGTTTGCTATGAACTTAAAACTTCTCTAAAAAATAGTCTTAATTTAAAAATTGTAATAACAGTCTGAAGGCAAAAAGATATGATGGCTTAATTACTGGACATGATTAATAACAAATGATTAGCATATTACAGCGGCATTTTTAATAATATCAACCAAGAAATAGCTGCCTATATATTTCTTATTTTTAGTGCTATGCTAATACATTATATATGTATTATATAGTACATTATATAACATTACATAGTATACCATAATTTATATTAATATTACATTACATATATATACTATGTATACTGTGTGTATTACCTACATGATATACAAACTGGCATATTACCAAAGAATAGAGTCATATTTAACCCACAAATGTTTCTCATTAAGATCTTAACCTTAGTTTAATTAACACAGTTTTTGGCTATTAGATATTGGAGGTGCACCCCAAAATAGTACCAACTCAAGCAAAAAAAGCATCTGGCCCATTCAAAATTCCATCTTCAGTTTCCACAAATTTCCTTAGGTGATAATCTGCACACTCTTTTTCTACACTTCTTGTCTAGTAAATATATCAAAGTTCTTAGAACTTAGTAGCTATAACATCACATACAATGAAAAGCGTTAAATTTCAAAGGATAATCTCATAATTCATATCTAGTTATTTATGCCACAGATGGGCAGTGTAATATATGAGAAAATAAGCTGCCTGTAGATATTAAAAATGGCTTGCTTCTCATAGAGATTCATTCCACTTAACCACAAAAGAAAGCCTATTAATTAGACTTTTGAATCCCATTAGAAAAAACAAATACCAATACTTAACTGCTCAAATATGACATGATGGAAAATTGCTAACATAATTAGATTTTTAATAGTGTTAATGACTCTTGTATCTTATTAATAAGAATTAAAACGAATGTAATATTATATGAAGAAAAATTGCCACTGTATGCTCTTCTACAGGGAAATGTAGCACGATTATGTCTATTTCCACATGAAGGGGTTTTAATTTTTATTCCCTTGCAGTTGTAATATAACTCACATGTTCCTTAGCTTAATATATTATCCCTGACATTATGTGACAGAAGGTCCTACAAGTACACCATTTAGGTCTACAGTCTCATTAGGTATCCTAAGTCAAGCATGATGTTGACTCTGGATATAAAACTATCCATATTAAAGGTTTAAATGTCTTTTCCCTGTCTTCTTTCTCTACCTTTTTACAGATTACCTCCTTTGAAGGCTTGTTTCAACTGCTTATATTTTTTTTCCATTTATTAGCAACATTATGTTCACTGTTTATGCCATGCAGTTTGTCATTTTTGGCATAGTCTCTCCCTCTTAGGTTATTCCATGGACATAAAAAGCATGTTTTATTGTCAAGTGAGTATGTCTCATCCATTCATTAATAAACCAATATTTATTTAGCATCTTCTTTATGTCTATCATACTGAAGACACTGAGTGTCACGAGAGACATTAAGGAAGGACATGATACTTAAGGAGTTGTTTAGTTGCTCAAATTATATAAAATTTTTAGAAAGTTTTCTTTCCTAGAAACTTGAAAGTGCAATATTCATATTTCTGTGCATCTCTTCAGCTAGCTAAATTCACTCTCCTAGCTGCCACAAAGACAAATGGATGTTGGTTTCTAACCAAGCACCAAGCAGAACATCTTAGAAAATAGCCAGTATTTGAGACAGATGGCTAGCCAACCAACATAGGAACTCACCAAATACACACAGACTATAAAACATGGATCAGAATGACTTACAATGTGACCAACACCATATCTGTGGCTCTCTGTCTCTTGGTAATGGCGTGTCACTCTGATACGATTCTATTAGCAGGTAGACCTCTACTCCGCAAAGCATGGACCTTGGACCAGCACCATCAGCAAGCATTACCTAGGAGCTTCCCAGAAATGCAGAATCCCAGAGATTCTGAATCATGATCTGTAATTTAACAAAATCCCCAAGTTACTCTTCTGTACAGTGATGTCTGAGAAGCACTGGACCGGGTTTGCTTGAATAAGGAGAAAAGTTTTTGCACTAAGAAAATGGGAGATAATGGTGGTCCTACTCAGGCCACATTGCAAGTACGTTTATCTGAGAGCCATAATTTAGGCGGTGTTCTTAGAAACGGAAGTTACCAAGGAATAAAGTAATCAACATAATGAAATAATTAGAAAATATGCATAGTGGTTCTCAACCTTGGCTGAACATCTAGGAGTGCCTTGGGGAGCTTTTAAAGATACCAGTGCCTGTTTCACACTTCCAGATATTTTGAATTTTTCTGGTGAATTTTCTGGGCATCAGGATTTTCAGAAAGTTCCAAGGTGATTTTTATGTGCAGTTAGGGTTGAGAACCATTGATAAAATGTGAGAAATGGTTGCAGTAACAGATTAATTCGTTTGAGGGAGAGAAAACTGACATGGATGGTCATGAAACAGACTGATTTTGTGTAGTTCCAGGAAGTCGGGTTTGACTAAGGAGAGACACTTAATGATTGAAGACCAATATAAGAAAAATTATGGTAATCTGAACATATGAAACAAAAATGGGTGTCTTTGAGAGCATCTATTGAGTTCAGGCAGCCACTGTACAGCCAAAGGTACTCAGGATCTCTATAGAACATTCATACATTTAGCTTGAGCATTGATTGGATCAGTGGGGTACAGGATTGTCAGACTGCATCATAATAGAGTCATAATAAGTATGTTTAATGAGCACTTTCTGTGCTGGGCACTTTACAAGAATTACTAGATTTCATCAAGACTACAGTTCTAGGAGGACAGGCCTTTGAGGGTTAGAAAACTGAAATAAATCACTTGAGATTATAAATCAGTGAGTAGCAGGAACAGGCTTCAGCTAAGGTTTATGAGACCTCAGATCCCATGATATTAACCCCATGAAGATTCTACCATGACGCTCATGGGTACTCAGTTCTGTGACTCTTAGATGTGCCATGCAGCTTTATTTCAAGATCAGCTTTCATGGTTAGGATGGCTTATCTAAGCAAACTGTCATAAACATTTAAGAATATTTTTTAAAAATCATTTGTTCAGAGCTTAGGAAATAGAATGTCATTGAAAGGACAAGCCTTAGTTTAAAAACCTAGAATCTTAATTAAAGTAAGTATGTAAGTAAGTAAATAAAAGAACAAGTAATAAAACCAGGTAATTTGCAACACCAGTGAATTTTTTTGTTACAGTTTCTTTTTCCCCCCTTTGCAGTGACTGAAGCATCTTTATTTTTAAACTCTCTTTTTAAAAATTGAACCTATGTTTGTATTGCAGAACTAATTATGAGTCACCCAAGTGTAACCAAGGAGTCCTGAGGGCTCCTGAAACAGGACAAAGGAAATTCATTAAGAAATAATGTTGAGCTTATGGTTTCAGTCATAAGAAATGCTAAACCACTGAACACCATTGCCTGAGCTGGATACTAAATCCAGTCATTTATCAGTCCTCAGCTGGCTTCTAGCCCCCAAGCAGAAATTCAGTTATTTTCACAAGATGAGTCTAGGATTAGTATGCCATCCTTTGTCTAGAACACACCAGCCATTTCCTTGTTTCGAGATGCCCTGCCTGTATTCTCAGGGGCCTGGCAGCTTGGGGACTTGCAGTTTTCAAGCTCACCTATACAAATCTTAGGTGTGAACCCAAGTCTTCACTTCTATTCTGTTTTCACTGTGAAAGGACACTGTGCACTGTCTTGTCAGCCTTTCATACGAAAACTTAATAACAGGCCACGTGTAATGATCTGTAATCAGAAGGTAAATATTTCTATGTTTAGGTACTCTTATTCAGAGACAGCATAAGGTAACAGCATAATGTAGCACAGACAACCATTACTGTAGGGAATTTTTTGGGTGTATGAGCGGATCAGAAGACATTTGTTTCAGCATTATTTTCATAAAAAAATAATTTCTTCTGAACAGTATCACCAACACTAAGATGCAGAGGCAAAGAAAGCAGTAAACTTTTTCTGTAAAGAGCGAGATAATGAATATTTCAGACATTGAGGACTATATAGTCTTTGTTGCAGATGCTTAACTCTTGTAGTGCAAAGCAGCCATAGTCAGCATGTAAACTAACAGACATGGCTTTTCCCAATAAAGTTTTTTTTTATAGATAATAAACTTTTGAATTTCTTAAAATTTTTATGTGACATGAAATATCCTTCTTTTGTTTTTTCTCCTAATGATTTAAAATGTAAAAAAAAATTCCCTGCTTATGGATTTTGAAATAAATTACTTGAGATTACAAGTTGCTGAGCTGCAGGAACAGGCCTCTAACCAGGTTTGTCAGACCCCAAACCCTGTGATCTTAACCCCATCCAGAATCCACACTGATGCTCATGGATATAGAAATTTCTTACATACACCCGACCCCACATATGCATGACCTCCCCCATTATCAACATATCCATGGGGTGGTACATGTGCTATGATTTGTGAACCTACAGTGACACATCATTTTCACCCAAAGTCCATAGTTTACATATGGCTCACTCTTGGTATTCTATATTCAATGGAGTTGGATAAATGTATAATGTATAATGATGTCTTCATTATTGTGGTATCATACAGCATCATTATATGATATTATGCTAAGTGAAATAAGTCAGGGAAAGATAAATTCACTTCTATGTGTAGTCTAAAAAAAAAACAAATGAACAAACAAAACAGAGACTCATAGATACAAAAAACAAGCTACTGGTTACCAAAGTGGGGAGGGATTGGGAGTAGGCAAAGTGGTGAGGAGAATTAAGAGGTACAAACTTCTAGTTATAAAATATGTAAGACCTGGTGATGTAATGTACAGCATAGGGAATATAATCAATAATATTGTAATAGCTTTGTAGGGTGACAGATGGTAACTAGATTTAAAGTGGGGATCATTTCATAATGTATAAAGATATCAAATCACTATGGTGTATACCTGAAATTAATAGGATATTGTATGTCAATAGAAAAAATTCCCACCTCCCTTGAATGTGACCTGTTTTGATTCTTGGCCAAAGCAATAAGACATATACTGTAGTAAATGGCTTGGTTGAAGTGTGAGGGCCTGTGTTTGAGGCATTCCCTACTTGTATGACTGAACAATTACTTTGTTTCTGACTCTTAGATTCCTCATTGGCAAAATGGGAATAATGATTATAATTAAGAAAGAAGCAAAGAAGATTCTCTGAGTAGATTCTTTGTCATATCTGGAGTGCTATACAAAATAAAATTTGTTTTTAAATGTAGAAATGATATTAGCTTCCATTTGCAATAATAATAATAATAACAGTTTCTCCTATGGGATAGGCATTGTATTAAGGGTTTTTACATGTATTGATCCATTTAATCATTACAATGAATGGATACTTTTATTATCACCATTTTCTTTTTACATATTTTCACAGTAGGCACAAAGAGGTTAAATGATTTGCCTATGGTTTTACAGCTAGTAAGTGGCAGTAGTGGGGTTTGAACCCTACATCTTGTTCCCAAGTCCTCCCTCTTCACTGCTACATACTCTTTTCATAGCATGGTCTAGTCATGTGCCATTCGTGGTACTAACCATTTCATGGACACTGTGTGATTGTGTCCATAAATATGTGATGATCTAGACAGGGCAGCTTAGTGGGTAAGTATGTGGGCTGTGAGGTTAGGCTTCATGGGCTCAGTTTTCTTCTTCTTTACTTTGTGACCTTGAGCAAGTTCCTTATCTCTGTCTGCTTTTACTGGTTACGATAACAATAGGTACCTTACTAAGTTTTGTGAAAATAAAATGAAATAATGCGTATCCCATAATTAGCATAGTTCTGGCTTACAATTTTATATCTGTTGATTAAAAATTCAAATAATGGAAGCATATGTTTTCTTTCCCAATGTACAATATATGAAATATCTGTAGGCGCGTTAATCTGGTGCCAGTCCATGAAGGATATACTAATATGGAGACTGACATAGAATTTGGTTTAAACAGCTCATTTGAGGTCGTGATGCATGCCTGAAAACCAGTGACAACAGGCATGATATCTAAAACACTTTGCTGATCTTGACCTTGATAGACATAGCACCTTAAAGTTGAGCACTGCATGTATTCATGGAAGCTTTCATTAACTGATTCATACTTGATGTTCTCTGAAAAAAATGACTGTTATGGAAAAAGAATTTTAGCATCTTGTGTTTTGACTAAGTCTTGTGTTTTGACTAAGGTGTCTGTGAACAGACAGGTCCTGCCATAAATAGGTAAGCTTGAATGTATTTCTCAACACCTTTCCATAGATTATTCTTTAAGGTGATTAGAATTTGCTGCATGTTGGCAAAACATATGGAGTAAAATATTTGGAAGACAGATCTTGATAGGTAATTAGAGGAGCATTAGCTATGCGATCTAGGTAACACTATGGTAATATTTTAGACACTTTTATTTAAGTCACAGAATGGGAACTTAGAAGGATGTGATTTCTCTCTCTTATTTTTCAAATGGAGAAGCAAAGAAACAGACAAAATAGCTTTCCTAAGGTCAAAAAGACCAACAGAGAAAGGGTAGTGCTGGAATCCAAGGGCCTCATCTCCTCATCACAGGTGTTTCCTGCTTCCATGTGCTGTCTTCTGGATTTAATGATTCCACTTTCTTGCAAGCCCTTAACATTTCAAATAAAAGATCAAAAAAAATGTATACATCACTAAAATATTATAGGGTCCCTGATATTAACAGATCCATGACATTTATCTTTTTATCACATTAAAAGTGCCTTTGTAAGCTACAAAGCAGGTGTCAGCCATTTTTATGAACTCTTCTTTATCAAAGGAGTTCAATCCTGTCTTTTACTTATATGATCTGCTAATTAATAGGAAGATTGGTTATTTCAACTTAGATTTGGCTTCACAAACTGAGACCTTTAAGGAATACCAATCAAATTTTGACCCTGTAATGGCATTTGGCGACTGGTTCTATATCTAAATTTTCAAATTATATTGATAAGAAATAAATTTTTAAACCAATTTGATCACCTTACCTCTTTGAGATCAGCATCTACCAACTGCAGCTTTCCTTTCCAATAGTAGTGTTAATGCCAAATCAGATGAGGGAGTAACAAAGGCAGTCTCTGAATATAGGGAGAAAGAAAAGTATTTTGCCAAGGCAGTGGATAGTGAGGGAGAAGGGAGGACTTTAGATAGAAAATTGCAGACATTTACAGGTTATTCCTCAAGGGAGCAGTGGAAGTTATTGTCAAGGAAAGACAGCAGACTTTGGACAAGATACAAATATTGATCGTTTAACTGAAACAGTGATTGAACCTGTAGCCTCGCTCATTACAAGAGTCACTCTGAGCATTGAGAATTCCGATGCTGTCTCTGGTGCTGTAATTTCAGATTCTGAGGCTGCAAGTGGAAGCATCATCAGGAAATACAAGAGTAAGACAGATTAAAGATGGAATTAAATTGGGAGGTTCAAGTCGAACTAGAACATAATGCATCTTTGGCAATATTACTCCTAGGTTTTTTTTTCTTTTCATAAACATGGTTTCTGGTATCTAGATTTTTATAAAGTTAATTAATTTGATTTGTTTACCTCTGTGCCTCTTTTTGCACAACATAAATTGAGGTAGGGTTATTACTGATTAATTTGGTCAAAATATATAGTTGAGTTAGCTATCATTCAGGCTAGCACATAACAAAAATAGATATGTAGAGAAGACATATCCATTTTTGGGGGTTGTTTTGTTTCCCAATTGTAAAAGACACAGGAGCTTTTCTGAGCAGCACCCATCCATCCCGTCTTCACAGCACTCCTAGTACCTACTAGAGCGTTTTACGTGTGAACCTCTGTGGGAGAGGCAAGGATGAACACAATGAGGAATGGGGCAATAGATATGATCCAGTAATTCTGATAGAAGTTAAGTATGATGAAGATAAACATGCTATTATAATCACAAGTACAGTGAATGTTATGTAGGAGGAAGTTCAGGTTGCTATGAGGTAAGTTTGTGGCTTACCAGGTGCTTATTCATGGGTACTGATTACTACTCTGCTGCTCTCGTTGGTGAAGACAACTTGATTTTCCCCATTCTGCATTATCTTGGAGCTGGTAGTAGGTATTGACCTTCTTTAATGTCCCATTTCCACTGTCAAAGTAATTATTCATTCACCTTTTTGAGAACATCAGTCTCACATGAGGCTCATACTACCTAGCTGGTCTCTTTTCTAACCCTGCTCTCACAACCTTTGTAAATTGGCTACTGCTTGAGTCTCTCCTTCTACTCCAGCTTCTGTCAGCTGCCTCAGGTACTTCAAGTATTTGTATGGCCCCCTATGCAAATTTCTGAACTTTTCTCTCCAATGATTTTCAATTCCATTCTCTGTTGCTCAATCTGTGGCTGTAAGCCTAGATGGTATAATTGCTCTGAGATGTCTTATCTCTGGAATTTAAAAAAATTAGTGGCACATTTTTTTCACCATAATCTCTCACTCTTTCAATTTCCTCAGTGCCTTGGTAATACTTCTGTTCTTAAATTCATTACAACCTCCAGTTGCTAGACTCCATGTAACTTTAATTTCTTCCCTAGCCCTTCTAGACCTTATGATGCATTACTTAAGCCTGATTGCCTAGACATTCACATCTCTTCCTCCTCTAACTGTAGTCTAACTTCTGCCCTGCAACTCATCCAAATTTGATCCTTCAGGTGCCACATTCAGTAGACACATGTGCATTCTTGTTGAACTTACACTGTATCTCTGATTTAACACTGATAACATTGCTTATACTCCAGAATTATCCCTTTCACAGATTTTTTTTCTGTTTCTGTCTCCTTTTGCTGGTATTTCTCCTCAGTCTCTCTCTTGGGATCCTATTTTTCCTGCTATCTAGGTCACTTTATCTTCTATTGCCACATATCATCCTGATTGATCTTGCCAACTGACACAACTTCAACAGTCTTTAAATTAGTTACATACAAGTACACATTTTTCCTCAACCTCTCTGCATTCAATACCATTCTATTGAATTGCTGTAATATTCTCTATAGGTATATCAGCCACAGCAATCCCTAAAGAGAATCTGTCATTTCCCTCATTCTATCTCTAAATGTGTCTTCTTCCTATATTCTCTATCAGCAGAAGTCACTACAATCCAAATATTATCTCAAGGTGGAAACTCAAGAGTCACTCCATATTCCTTCTTTTTCTATCCTCTCCACACATCCAGTCTATCAAAAGAGCCCTGTAGATCTTCCTTTTCAGTATCTCCTAAATTTGTCCACTTCTTTTTTCAACTCCCACTCATTTCAAAGTTATTATTTCCTGCTTGAAATAGTACCATAGTTTTTTAGTTATTTCCTAACTCTAACCATTACTTCTCCTATCTTCTTTACTGAGTATTGTAAAACTAATAAATAGCTATTAAAAACGAATGCATAATTCTATCTATACTTTCTTTAAATCTTACAATGATACCATTTGGCCAACAGGATGAAGTCCAAACATGGTATTTTCATATAAAAAGACCATCTCTTTCAACCTTAACATCTAATTTGTGTCATCTCTTGTAGATTTTTCCACTCCCCAATACCCCAGGCTCTTAGTCATGGAGAAAAATAGGACGTTCCTATAAGTGCCATGCTATCTCCAGTGTTATACCAAATGGGCTCTGAATCAGAGTCTCTGAGATGAAATTCAGCATTTTTGAATTTGGTCAAATTGTTTCCTTTTTAACCCTTTATATAAAGATGATTGTGGTAAATACCTCACAGCTGGTGGGGAGGATTAAAGGAGGTGTCCTCCTTAAAGTATATAGCATAAGGCCTGACTTGTAGATGCTCAATTAAGGTAAACATAACAAACAAGGGGATATCTTCATGACTTGATCCCAAATGCTCTTTTCATCCTGGACTGTCCTAACCAAAATCTGGCAAACTCAGCTCAGATAACATTTTCTCTAGGAAGC
The DNA here is from genome assembly GCA_032199065.1 of Smutsia gigantea. NCBI lineage: Eukaryota > Metazoa > Chordata > Mammalia > Pholidota > Manidae > Smutsia > Smutsia gigantea. The sequence goes on along the minus strand of JAVSCE010008700.1, from coordinate 93,412 downwards.
CTTCCATGACAGCTCCCTGATACCTTAGGTTCTCTCCCTTCTTATTCCTAAATTCATCCAAACTCTCTCCCTCTCTCACATACACACACGCACACAGAAACGCAAACATACGTCTGTTTTGCCACACTGTATTTTAAGTGTTCACTTGTGTCTTCACACTCCCAACTAGACAGCAGCCTTGAAGTGGAAATTTTTATCTCACTTGTCCATTACTTTACCAAGCATGTTGTAGATGGTTGAATAAATGAACATAAGCATAAAAAATATAGCAGTTCTTTTAGATAGTCTGGGGCTACACTTGAATGTAACATAATAAACACAATTCATGTCCTTACCTTCATGTTGTCATGTATGTGATTCTGAATTCCTATGTATTCCTTATTTTAAAAAGATGAACCTAAATTTAATGCATGTTTTAATGCTCTGTTTCCACTGAGAATATTTTAATGAATCAGCCTTGAGAGATAACACTCAATTGATAGTAACAAAACTGTCTGGATTGTTGAAAAATAAATGAACAACAAAGTGGTCTGCTGTAATGGGAGACTACATTAATGAACTATTTGTGCTATTTTATGTTTGACAAATAGTTTTCTTGAGTATTTCTGTCTTCGCCAAAGGATAATACTTTTTAAATTACTTTTTATACCTTGGTGGTGCTTGGGACTTTTTTGGAAGAAGAACTGAGTTCATTCAAAATGGAATGAGGTAGGGGAAGGGAACATTTCTAATACCTTTGTGTTCTTTCCTTTGCACTGGTTCTTCCTTTATACAACTTTTTAATAAATTGTCTGTAGAAGAGCAGATGCCAGTTAAAAGGCAGGCTTAGTTCTAATGTCTTCTTGTCATTCTATTTTCTTATGTTTAATTGAGAAGGAAGATGAGAAAACAGGACAGGTTCTCTATTATTTCATATGGTATATCTGGCAGCTGGGGAATAGCAGTGGTTGACAAAATGTTCAGTTAATTGAAACCATGTAGTGGGTATTGATGATCTTTCTACATTTAATGGAGAAATAAATCTGCTGCTAGAGAAAAAAATACAAATGGCTCTTTGGCTGATATATGTCCACACTATCCTCTTCAGGCAAATCAAAAAATAATAATTACTTTCCCAGCTGTAATACATTAAAGCTTAATTGTACTCTACAGAGCATCTCAAGTTTAAGAAAAATAACAGTGTAGCTTATTACTCGATTTTAACTGTTAGATACAATGAAAACATGAGGTGAAAACATTTAATTCACACAGCAACCTGTGGGTGACAGCAAAGTTAAACAAATTCTAGCATGTAAACACATTCGAAAGAGACTAGTCAAGCTTTCAAAATATTTATAAAATAATGGACAATAAAAGAGATATTTATTAAATGGGGCTATTATAAACTCGCTTAAAACTCTTTGGTTACTCCTATTTATACACTACTTTGGATCTGCTGAGATTTCAGACATATAATGGTTCAGATAAACACAAACTGTAGATATTCCCATAAAATATTCTGTTCCTCTCAAAAATGGGAAGCATTTAGTAGCTCATAGGTAATACCATTTATCAAACAAAAAGACTTTCTAATGAAAACAAAATAAGTGAGGCTGAAAGGTCTTAGTATTAATTGTATTAAATGCATTATAGTGATAGTTTAAAAACACAAACATTTTCAAAATTGTCTTAAATTCTTCAATTCTAGCTGATTTGGGAATACTGCCTTAAATTTAGCTTATTTGAAAGTATTTGTTTGCCTATTCTTTTCCTTTTAAGATGCAAGGAAAATTCCATCACACTACACCACTAGCCCCTCAGTTACAAGGCACAAAGCACTTTGTGAGTATACATTAATAGGATGAAATTTAAAAGTAATAGTAACTAAAAACTCTCTCCATTCTGGAATCCAGTCTATTCTGTTATGCCCTATTAAATTTCCCCTTTATCTGGTTCCCTTTCCAATGATGCCTCCAATACTTCTCCCTGCATTTAGAGAGTCTGTCCTCCATACATCTCTATTGTTCCTTCCTTTCTCAAGGGCATCTTAAAATTCATGTCTTCATGCCCAACCCTCACTCCTTCATTGTTCAGGCCTGTGTCCTAAACATTTTTCTATGTACTTTGAAATACTATGAATCCTATAGGAAATTATAGTAAGAATCACAGAAAAATTTCAGTTCAAGGTATAACTCTGAGTGATTGCCAGCACTTCCTGCATCTTTCTGTTGAGAATGATTCTGAGACCATGAAGGCTACTCTAATTAAATACCAAATTATGCTCTACATACATAATGTACGGTGGGGCATACCATCCTTATCAGAAACATCTTGAGGGCTTGTGAAAGGTAGGTCCCTCGGTCCCATTCCCCAGGGTGTTCCTTGTTTAGTGTGTCTGGGGTATCCTCCAGTACTGGTACTTCCTGTATGTCAGGGATGCTGACACTGCTGGTTCAGGGGTCACACTTCGGAAAAAAAAAATCTGTGTGTGCGTGCATGTGTGTGTGTGCATACACATGCCCACACAATGTTTCTTAACCAGGAATGAATATCAGAATAACCTTGAGGATTAAAAAAAAAAATGTAACTTGGATCTGTCCCAGAAATTCTTATTTTAGACATCTGAGATTAGAAATTCATATTAGTACCTATACTTTTAAAATCTTCATAGATAATTCTGCCTACCATTCATTAAGACCTTTCTCCTTGGAGGTAGACATTCTATTTACAGTGATAAGCATAATGACTGGAATATACGAGGGTTTTTTATGACTGTGATTTAATAATGTTAGTGTAAGAAAAACCCTAAATAAGAACTGCCTTTTACATGTTAGCATAACAACATGGAAGGTGTCATAGAGAACACTGAGAAAGGAAACAAAACACAAATACAGTGAATGGACATGTTACGGACTGCTTCCTAGAACAAGTGAGCAGCTAGATCAAAGGGAAGGTAGGCATTTCATGAAAGGAAAGTAGTGTGTTTTAGGGAGAAATAGTGTTGTGGTTTATAGCAATTGAAAGTGTGGCTGTTTCATATTGTTAAGGTAAAAAGGAAACAGGGAAATATTAGTGGTCTGAGTCCAGAAATATGAACTGGGGCCAAATCATGCTTATAGGGTCTTTTTTTAGGTCTTGTAGGTCATATTACAGAGCCTAAGCTTTGTCTTATGAGCATGATGGATCCTCTGAATGGTTTAGGATGAGGGGTATCATATCTGAAATTTCATCTTAGAGAAAAAATTATCTAATTTCAATATAAAAAATTATTTGGAAGCTGACATGTCTGGTGAAAAGACAAATGATGAGGCCATGGAAATAATTCAAGAAAAGTGACAGAGGCTCCATGAAGTCTCAGATAATATCTGGCTTGATCATCGGTATTTCTCCAGTGCTTACAGCACTGTGCCTGGCATAGAGTGGGCATTCAAAAGAGTGTTTTTTGTTTTTGTTTTTGAATATGAATGATTGAATTAGAGACTTAGAAGTGGGCTGTAAATGACTGAACGGATTTAGATTCCAATAATATTATTGAATAGAATTAAAGTGACCTGGCAATTGCTTCATTTGAGGAATGAGGGAGAGAGAAGAGTTGAGGGAGAGTGAAGACATACATATTAGGTGAATAGAGGGTAGTACTGGACACTGATAGGGACCATAGATGAAAGAGTCCATTGGACATGGGATTGGTTGGGGCAGTGGTGACACTGAAAAACTGTGACTCAGAAACCAGAGGGGGAGTATACTGAAGCAGAGGGATGAGTGTTTAATGAAAGAGCAAGTGGCCAATACTTTGCAATGGTACTAAGAGGTCAGAAAAATAAGTAGTGCAAGCATCTAATGGATTTTGGAACCAAGATGCTGTTGACCTTGACAAAAACTCACTTTGTATAGTTGTGAGCTCGTTTTGTACATTTGTGAGAGTAAAATCAGATTGCTATAAGCATAGACAATTCTTCCAAGACATTTAGGTGAGGATGGAAGAGAAACAGAGCCACAGTTGGGGAGTAATAAAGCGAGAAATTTTTTTGTTTTTTTTCAAGATGAACTGAACTTCATAATGTTTACATATTTTTTCTAGCTTTATTGAGATATAACTGATATGGCATTGTATAAGTTTAAGGTATACAACATGATGATTTGATTTGATATATGTGTATGTTGAGCAATGATTACCACAAGAAGGTTAGATTATACATCCATTGCCTTACACAATTACAATTTTGTGTGTGTATGCAGTGACAATATTTAAGATTTGCTCCTCTTAGTAATTTCCAAGTATGTAATGCGGTACCATTAACTGTAGTCACCCTGCTCTAGATTAGATTCCCAGAACTTACTCATTTCATAAGTGGAAGTTTGCATGCTTCAAACATCTCCCCATTTCCCCTGTGTCCCAAGCCCTGGGAACTGCCATTCTGTTCTTTATTTATATGAGTTTGGCTTTTTTTTTTGATTCCACATATAAGTAAGATTATATAATATTTGTCCTTTTCTGTCTGAGTTATTTAACTTAACATTATATCTTCAAGGTCTATCCATGATGTTGCAAAAAGCAGGATTTCTTTCTTTTTTATGGCTATATAATATTCCATCATATATATACCACATTGTCTCTATCCATTCATCCATTCACAGACAATTAGGTTGTTTCTATGTCTTGCCAATTGGGAATAATACTACAATGAACATGAGGGAGGCTGCAGATATCTATTTGAAATAGTGATTTCATTTCCTTTGGATATATACCCAGAAGTCATATTTCTGGATCATATGGTAGCTCTGTTTCTAATTTCTTGAGGAAGCTCCATACTGTTTTCCATAGTATCTGCACCACTTTACATTCCTACCAAGAGGTTCCCTTTTCTCCACATCTTGCTAACACTGGTTATTTTATTTTTGCTAATAGCCATTCTAACAAGATGTGAAGTGATATCTCGTTGTGGTTTTGATGTGCATTTCCCTGATGACTAGTGATGTTGAATATCTTTTTATGTACCTATTGGGCATTTGGATATCTTTGGAAAACATGTCTATTCAGGTCCTTTGCCTATTTTTAAACCAGACATATATGCTTTTTGCTATTGAGTTGTATGAATTCCTTATACATTTCGGATATAAACTCTTGTTTGATACGTGGCTTGCAAATATTTTCTTCCATTCCATAGGTTGTCTCTTCATTCTGTTGATTGTTTCCTTTTCTCTGAAGAAACTTTTTAGTTTGATGTATTTGCACTTGTTAATTTTTGCTTTTGTTGACTGCTTTGGTGCAGTATCAAAAAAATCATTGCCAAGACCAATGTCAAGGCGCTTTTTCGCTATGTTTTCTTCAGGATTTTTACGGTTTCATGGCTTACATTTAATCTTTAATCCTTTTCCAGTTAATTTTTGTGAATGGTATAAGATGGCATCCAATTTCATTCTTTTGTTTGTCAATATCCAGTTTTCCCTACACCATTTAATAAAAGACGATCTCCTTATTGAGTATTCTTGGCTTGCTTACTAAATATTAGTTGACCTTTTATGCATGGGTTTATTTCTGAGCTCTCTATTCTGTGCCATACGATCAGATTATTGTAGCTTTGTAGTACAGTTTGAAACCAGGAAGCATGATGCCTCAAGTTTTGTTCTTTTTCAAGATTGCTTTGGCTATTTCTTATCTTTTTGGCTCCATATTAATTTTAGGATTGTATTTTCTGTTTCTGTGAAAAATGTCATTGGAATTTTGATAGGGATTGTATTCAGAATATACAGTTTTGAGTAGTATGGACATTTAAAAATATTGTTGATCTATAAACATAGGATATCTTTGTATTTATTTGTGTCTTCAATTTATTTCATGCATGTCTTGTAGTTTTCAGTGTACAGATCCTTCACCTCCTTGGTTTAATTTATTCCTATGTATTTTATTGTTTTTGATGCTCTTATGTGTGGAATTATTTTATTTCCTTTTTTAGATAATTTCATTGTTAGTGACTAGAAACACAATGCAATGTTGATTTTGTATCCTACAACTTTACTGAATTTATTCATTAGTTCTAACATTTTTTTCAAGTGGACTCTTTGGGGTTTTCTATACATGAGGTCATGTCATCTATAAAAAGACAGTTTTACAACTTCCTTTTCAATTTTGATTCCTTTTCTTTCTTTTGTTTCATTGCTCTGGCTTTGACTTCTGGTAATTATGTTGAATAGGAATGGTGAGATGGGGCACTTTTGTCTTGTTTTTGATTTTAGATAAAAAGCTTTCAGCTTTTCACTGTAACATAATGTTTGCTGTGGGTATATTTTAAATGGCTTTTATTGTGTTGAGGTATGTTCATCTGTACATAATTGTTGAGAGCTTTTATCACAAAAGGATGTTGAATTATGTCAAATATTTTTTCTGCATCTATTGAAAGGATATTATTTTTGTTCTAAATTCTATTAATGTGAGGTATCACATTAATTGATTTGCATATGTTGAACCATCCTTGCATCCTAGGGATGAATCACATTTGATCATGTTGTATGATTCTTTTAATGTTCTATTGAATTTTGTTTGCTAGATTTTTTTTGATAATTCTTCCATCTATATTCATCACGAATATTGGCCTGTAGTTTTCTTTCTTGTAGTGTCCTTATCTGGCTTGGGATCAGCAGAATACTGGCTTCATAAAATGAACTTGGGCATGTTCCCTTCTCTCTGATTTTTGGAAGGTTTGACATTAATTCTTCTTTAAATGTCTGGTGGATCTCTCCAGTAAAATTGTCTGGTACTGGAATTTTCTTTATTGGAAGTTTTTTTTTATTGCTGCTTCAACTCTTATTGGTTGTTCTGTCAGATTGTGTATTCTTCATGATTCAGTCTTGGAAATTATATGTTTCCAGGAATTTATCTATTTCTTCTAGGTTATCCAATTTGTTGGAATATAATTGTTCATAATTCTTATGATCCTCTGCATTTCTGTATCAGTTATAATGTCTCCTCTTTCATTTATAATTCTGTTTATTTGAGTAATCTTTTTTCTTGGTTAGTCTAAATATTTGTTAACTTTGTTTATCTTTTCATAAAGAACAACTTTTAGTTGTACTGATCTTTTCTATTGTCTTTCTAGCCTCTATTTCATTTATTTATGCTCTAATATTTATTATTTCCTTCTTTCTGCTACCTTTGGGCTTAGTTTGTCCTTCCTTTTCTCTTTCCTTCAGGGGTAAAATTAGGTTATATATTTGAAATTTTTCTACCTTAGTGTAGGCTAAGAATTTTTTTTTTGTCTATAAATTAACTCAGAACTGCTTTTGCATCATTCTATGAGTTTTGATATGTTGTATTTTTTTTTCATTTGTCTCAAGATGCTTTCTGATTTCCCACTTTATTTCTTCTTTGACCTATTTGTTCAAGAGTGTGTTGTTTAATTTCCACTTATTTGTGAATTTTTTACCTGTTATTGACATCTAATTTCATATTATTGTGATTAGAAAAGATGCCGGACATGATTTTCATATTCTTGAGTTTGTTAAGGCTTGCTCTGTAGCACAGGATATGCTTTTTTTCTGGAGACTATTTCATGTGTGCTTGGGAATTATGTTTGTTCTGGCCTTGAAGAATGGGATGTTCTTTATATGTCTGTAAGGTTATTTGGTTTATAGTGTTATTTTCATCTTATTTTGCCTTATTAACTTTTTTTCTGAATGATCTATCTCTGATGTTAAAAGTGAGGTATAGAAGTTCTCTACTCTTATTGTATTACTATTTCTCCCTTCAGTTCTGTCAGTTTTTTTAGATATTTAGAGTGTATATATATTTATAATTGTTATATCATCTCTGTCAGTTGACATGTTTATTACTTCATAGTGACTCTGTTTGTCTCCTGTGATCAAATTTAACTGAATGTCTATTTTATTTGTTACAAGTATAGCCACTTCTGTTCTCTTTTGATTACCATTTGCATGGAATATTTTTCTCCATCTCTTCACTTTCAATCTATGTGTGTCCTTAAAGCTATAGTAAGTCTCTTGTAGGAAACCTATTGTTGGCTCTTGTTTTTTAATCCATTTTAGCCTCTTTGTGTCTTTTGATTAAAGAATTTACTCTATTTACATGCAATGTAATTATTGGTAAGTAAGATTTACTATTGCCATTTCATTGTTTTCTATTTTTTAGTTCCTTTGTTCCTTTATTTCTCTTACTGTCCTCCATTGTGTTTCATTTCATGTAATGGTATGTTTTCATTCTTTTCTCTTTACCTTTTGTGTAACTATAGGTTTTCTTCTGTGTGTGTGTATGTGTGCATTTGTGTGGTTACCATGAAGCTTACATAAAACATCTTCTAGATATAACAGTCTATTTTAAGGTGATAACAACTTACCTATAATTGCACACACAACTACACTTTTATCCTCCCCCCGGTTTTTATGCTACTGATATCATGCTTTACATTTTTATATTACATATGCATTAACAAATTATTGTTGCTAGTTATTTTTAATATTTTTAGTTTATGCTAGAGATATAAGCAACTTATATACGACCATTACTATATTAGGGTATTCTGGACTTAATTCTATGTATTTATCTTTACTGTTTCTGTAGAGTTTTATGTTTTTATATATTTTAATGTTGTCACTTAGTGTCCTTTCATTTCAACTAGAATAGTTACCCTGAGCTATTCTTGTACAGTAGGTCTAGTGGCATGAACTCCCTTAGTTTTTGTTTGTCTGAGAATGTCTTTATGTCTCCATTTCTGAAGGCCAGTTTTGTTGGTGCACAGTATTGTTGGTTGGCAGATTTTTTATTCTTTTATTAGTTTGAATATATCATCCTACTCCCTCATGGCCTGCAAGGTTTCTGCAAAGTAATCCACCAAAAGCCTTATGGGGGTTCCTTTTTATGTGATAAGTCATTTTTATCTTGCCATTTTCAAAATTTTCTCATTGTCTTTGACTTCTAACATTTTGATTATAATGTATTTCAAATTAATCTTTGGGTTGAAATAGCTCTCCTGCCTTCTCAAAATAGCCTCCTCAATCTTGGACTACACAAGGGTTTCACAATCTCCTACCTGGATGCTGAAGCTCCCAGGAAGGCACTTTTGTTTGTGAATGGATGCCAAATCATTGTTTTTGAGGGTGGGAAAACACATAATAGACATTTTATTTGGCCATTTTTCTCATGTCACTCAAACATGTTCAAATATTAATGGGAACAAGCCAATAGAGAAGAAATGTTTGGCAATTCAGGAAGACATACAGGTTTGCGTGTAGACTTATAACAAACATGGCCATAATTCTCCTCTAAAGTTGTCTATTTCTATTGTACACTAGAAAAGGAAGACCAGAGTTTATAGAATAGATTTGAAATGAAAAATAAAGTTGATAATCACCAACTCTCATGAATGAGAGAGATGACTAAGGAAATATAGAAAGAGAGGGGTGGAGGACAGTTTGAAGTTTCAGTTGTGATTGAAGACCAGACATCTGGAGTAACTCTAATTAATGTTCCATTTTCCTCCCTTGACCAAGGCCATATTCTCTGAAATGAATGTGGTTAGAGGCAAACATTGGAAATAATCACAGTGAAAATCAATTGAGAATATTTTAAGGGAGAATCTCAGTGACTGATGGAACGTCTAAGTTGGATAGGCAAAGAAGAGAAAGCTCTTGGATGGAGGTGCCAGAGGCATAGTGAGGGTTTTAAAGGTAAAGGATATCTTAATGGGGTAAGAACAAGTGTAGGGGGAGAAAACACAAAGGATAGGAAGATACGGAGAGTGAGACTTTTGAATTTAGGAATTTGCAGTAGGAGTATATTTGGGGAAAGATCGAATTTAAATTTTTCTACACATAAATCAACTGAACTCTAAAATAAACTCCATGAAGGCAAGGGACGGGACATTATAGCCAATATTCAATATGTATCCTGAGTAATTTCTCTTGTTCATCTCAATTACCTTGAGCCTCTTAGGTTCAACTATTTTTTCCTCTTTTAGGACCCTGAGTTACTTAGCATCCTGAGGAGTCAAAAATATATGAGCCATTCTTCGCTTTTTCGAGGATGAAAAGAGAATTTATAAGTTGTTACCAAAAGGAGATTGACTGCTTGAGTAACTTCTGCATAAGACATAACCCAATGCTGTGTGTACACAAAAGAATCTATGTGGTAACAAATATGAGTACATTGCATAACAAGTTTTTAGGCATTTTCTTATATGTTATCAGACTTGGTTTTCATAGAAAACTCTGTAGAGTTTTGTAAAATATCACTGCTATGTGACATAAAAGAAAAACAACATACACACTATTTAAGGATCTTAAGGATCTTATCTACAATCTCAGGGTTAGGTAATAGCAAGGCAAACAAACCAGACCTCCTGGTCTCCAAAGCTCTACCCACAAAGATGCTTTTCAACACTGTAAAATAAGCATCTGTTTCTGTTCTTTCCAAGGGAAAATTGTATTTACTTATTCATATTCCTGCTTTTGAACTAATTGAAAACTAATTTAAAGTAACATACTCTCTTTCTGAAGCTGTCTTTACAAGATACTTTTTGGAAAAAAAAAGCTGTGACTAATCTAGTTTCTGGGTTCCTTCCTCTATGTGGCAATAATGGAATAATTATCAATATTGTAATTCCTTGGTTGCAAATACCATCTGAAAGTAATGTAAAGGGGATCTAAATTTACTATTGTGTTTCCTTCCTTTCAAAAAAGAAAAGGATTCTCCACTCATATGATGTGAAGGGGAAGAAAAATAAATACAGAGAGAAAAGTCTTTGACAAAATGCCAGAAATGAGCTGGACTGATTCACTAGATCTTGAATTGCTAGCAAATCCAACTCGTCATCTTGCATGTGATTATGTTGAACCTCATCGCATTCTCTTGTGATGAAACAAGGTATTATACAAGAGATACCATAGAATATAATCTCATCTATTGAATTGGGAAATGCTGGAATAAACATTTATGGTCACTCAATTTGATTGTAAGACATTTAACAGTTACAAAGCATTTGTAGGCAGGTTGCAGGGTAAGCATTCATGGTTTGGTCAGTTCAACATGTCTGATGGTAATGCAACCTTGGCTGCCTATGTGAGACAGACACTGATTTCTGGCAGCCACTCAATTATCAAGGAACCAGATACTGTATGAAGTGCTTGAATGAACATCAGAAAAATTCAGACTTCTGAAATGTTCATAGTTTTGTGATTCTTACCTGTAATCTGAACTGTACTATGCTCATAAATTTAATACATCATTCTAATATTAATATATTTACTTGAACCCATTTATTAGTTATTTCCTGCTGTTTCCCAGATTTTAAATTCTACAAGGGCGGTCCTTATTGTAACAATTCATATGGTCCCAGACCCATAGTTGAATAAAGAAAAAGTGTATGTGGATTCTTCTTATATAGTATTGATAACATATAATTATAATTATTTCTTACCAGCCTGTTTTTGCCCCTTAGAAGTTAGGCCAAAGCACATTCATTTTAAGAAATCATATTTATTGAGGTATAATTTTTAAAACTGATAATAACAATACTGATAAATGTGATGGATTCTGACAAATGAATGCAGTCATATGGCCACACAACAACTGTAAGATAAAAAGTTTCCACTTCTCCAAAAAAGGATCTCTATTTACATAATCAGGAAAATAGGAGCACTGATTTGAGGAATTATTATCACTTTCTCTCTTTATATGATTCTATATTAATAGTACTATGGCTATTAAAAAGAAAACAGTGTGTATCTTCAGATTATGGAAAATGGTATGACATCTGGATTTTCCTAAAACCAATCTTATGGTGAGTATGATGAAAAGAATTAGTTGGTGTTATAAACATAAAATATAATTGGTCATGGTGTTAGAGTAGGCAGTTAGGTAGACATGAGCAGAGTGGGGGAAGGAGGACAGCAAACTGCCTAGTCTCCACCCAGTCTCTGCCCAGAGACCACCTAGTCTTCCTTTGAACAACTCCTTTCGCAGTTCAACACAAATTGAAAAACAAAAGATACGGGTCACGGGGACCATCCCAATTTTGGAGAATGTGCCCTTAAGGAAGAACTTGTTGCTAATGACTGTGAGGCCATTATAATATCATTATTGTATCATTTACATTGCGTTTTTTGGCCCCACCAAGAGCGTTGCTTAAACTTGCACAAACTTGTGCAAAGAGGCTAAAGGGGAGGAACCACGGTGGAGCCAAAGGATGATGTAAAAATGACAAAGTGGGAGGGAGAAGCCAAATAAACCTCCAGAGAAAGACACAGTGTAAAATGTGGGTGTTGGGGAGGGTGGCTACCCAGCCTACTCCTCTTCTCTGGAGTGTACTTTTCTTTCATACTAGATTAAAGAACCCTTTGCAGCTTTAACTCTCTTATCAGGTTTCTCGACTAAATTCTTTCTTTCCAGAAGACAACTGAGGAATTCCACAACCCCACTGCCCAGTAACAGTGGGTTGGTAATTGTTGAAACCAGTTCATTAGAACATAGAAGTTTGACACATTAATCTTTTACATTTCTATATATTTGAAAAAGTATAATAAATATTTAAAAAGTAATAAAAATGCAAAAAAGTAGGGAAAGTTGCTTTACTGATGATCAAAACTTGATCTAAAGCTATGACAGTCATTAAAGATAAGATTACCAATGGGACAGAATGAAAACCTCATAAATAAACCCATGCCTATATAAACACTTGTTTGACAACAGAGATGTTATTACAAGACTAGTAATAGAAAATAAATTCCAGGTGAATTATGAATATAACTGTGAAAGTCAAAGCGATGAAATTTTAGATGACAATAGGATATCTTCATGACTTGTAGAGTAGGAGAAATTCTTAAGTAAGACATAAAGGCATCAACTACAAAGGAAAAGATTTTAAAGCTGACTATACTGTAACTAAGAATTTCTACTCATTGCAAACCCAATTAAAAGCATAAAAATTTAAATTTAAAACATTTTTCCTTGGCAAAGAACTCATATTCATAATATATAAAGAATTTTTTCAAATCTAGAAGATAGAGATAATCCAATTATTTTAATTGGAAGAAATTTAACAGACCCTTCACAAATATAAAAATCCAAGTAGTCAGTAAACATATTAAAAATAATCAGTGAAAGGCATATTAAGATATCAGTGTAATACCACCATATACCTACCAGATTGGTTAAAGGAAAAAAATGGCTGAGAAGTACGGTGAGAATGTGGAACAATGGAAACTCTCATGAACTGCTGGAAGGAGAGTAAATTGGCACTTTTGAAAATAATTTGGAATTTGTTTATAATGGCCAAACCATATAAATAACTCAAATATTTATATATAGTTGACAATCTGCATGCATTTTAATATATTTACAAAAATTAGATATCAACCAAAATGAAAGAACTTTTAACTACCTTCAATCCCAATTTTTAAGATTGGGTGAATCCCCAAAAATGAAATTTTGAGTAAAATGGAAACCATAATGTTTCCAGTGATATAGCATTTAAAAATAGGAAAAGTTGAAATATATTGCTTAAGGAAACATAATTATAAAGACTACTCCTTAAAAGGCAAAGAGATAAGCAGCATAAGAATCAAGATACTGGTTATCTCTAGGTGGGAGGGAAAATGTTCTCATCAAAGGGCATGCAGGGGACTCTAGGCTGTGAAGAATTTTATTTCACAACCTGAGAGATATTTACATGGATGTTTATCTTACAAAAACTGGTTACGCTATAAATTTGTATGTTGTGCACTTTCATATAACATATGTTTTATTTCACAGTCATAAAGTAGAAAACAACGAGAATACTAAGAGAGGAATTGGAGACAGAAAGTTTAAGGAGGTTTTCTGTAAAGGGGAATAGAGAAATGGGATGATATCTGGAGGAGTTAATGACTTCTAGAGAGATTTTTTTTTTAGGATGAAAGAAATTATATCATGCTTACACTGATAAGATTTATTCTTGGAACATTCCTCTTTACAGATAGATGTAACCAGAGAGGTTCAAAGGACTCATTTTTATACATCCTCTATTTGGCTGTGTGAATATGGAAATGATACAGGATTCTGAAGCTGGGGTTGACATAGTCTAAAATAACTCTTCAGATGGATGGTATTTTGATATAAGTGGTCTCTAAATTTTTCTTTTTCTATTTCCCCTCCATAGTATGGAGAACCCAGAAATACAGTCAGTTGATAATAAATCAATCATATATATAGAAAATTGTTCGTAGCTATAGCATGTTGTATCATTGGACAGCTGAGTATTTGGAGTGGGTGGTGGGACACACGGAATTAATTTTCCATTACAGGAAATACAACCCTTTTGCCCGTCAGTGAACTCTTCCCACCCAGCAACACCTCCCACCAAAAACAAAAGGAAATGGGGATTCATATGACCTGTTTTCATGTCTACTAGCAAGATGGTCTTTTAAAGTCTTTCAAAATGAGGAAAAATAAATAAGTCACATGAATAAGCAAACATTTCCAAAATGTGGAAATGTGAGGCTTTCTCATTTATTCTCAAATACTTGAGGTTGGGCAGAGTATGTACTATATTTTTCCTTTGTTCTTTCATTCTGCTGTAGCAGCTTATACCACACAAATTTTTTATAGGCTTGTGATTCTCTTTTTGTGTGCCTCAGTGTAACTGTCCTATATCTTCTCTTTCATGAGCATTCTTCAATTAAATAACCAAAATCATTGGTGCCAACACATCCTCTCTTCCTTACTACCTAGACCTCACATGCATTCAGTGCCTCAAGAGTTCTTAATATTTATTGGGTAGTATTTAAACATTGAAGAATTTCTAATGTAATTTTTATAATCCAAAAATAAAATTGTGTCTGCATTTTGAATTGTTTAAGTCTCTTTACTTAAAAGAGACCTAAAAGGGCCTTTTTGTCTTTGCTTAAAAGGGCCTTCTGTTGTCAAAGTCTCTGACTCTCATTTTAATATTTGTTTTATAATATTATTTCCCATATATATCCCTCAATGTAATATTTGGAGAGATATGATATTCCATATTTTTCCTCAAATATACCCACTAACACTGTTTCCTTTTATTGCTTAGAAGGGCTCTAGCATTAACAATGGCATGTCTCTTATTTGCAAAGAATCTTTATTTTAAAAAACAAGACAAAACTGTTTTGATTTGGTTATGATGACCACATGGGACAGCAAATCTTTATCAGAGTAGCCAGCCTATTTTATCTAAATCACATGGACAATTATCAATACATGAAATACCAGGGAGTTCTTTAAAGAAAGAAAAAGTTCTTTAAACTTCCTAAGAACAAAAGGATCATTAATAGAGAATAGAAACTGACTTTCACAGGAGCCAGAGAGTATTTCTAATACACTATCACATATGTTTGATTACACTTGGGCAGCTACATGTTATTAACCAGGATATAAAAAGAGAAAAACTTGATTATAATAAAGAGAATATTGCAACCCAGTAATGATGAGTTATTTCAAAAATAAATAGGCCTTCCTGAAAATAGCATGGGGATTGGCAATGGATGACAGTATCACCCAAAGGTAACCTCAGCAAAGGAGCAAATTAGTTCCTTCTTCTTCACATTAATATCATCTCTTTTTATGTAAGATCTTCAAGCAAACATAAGTGAAACAAAAGCAGATTTAAAAAGAATTTCCTCCTTTTACCCTCCTTTTCACTCTCTAGTGAGTGAGCTGACTTAAGAATCTAAACATTAAAAATATTCCAGGGAGATTAAAGATGGTGGCATGAGAGGTGAGACAGAGGCTTCCTCCTAAAACCTCAAATAATACAAAAATATAATGAATACAACTACTCCTGAAAGAGCAACAGGAAAGAGGACTGCGCTAGACTGCATACACCTGGAGAAAAGAGCAGACCTTATGGAACAGGGTAACGTACCAAAGCTGTGACCTGGCGGGACACAAGCCCTTCCCCCACCCCAGCTCACCAGCAGGAGGAGGAGAAATGGAGCAGGGAGGGAGTGGAGGCCTGGAACTGATGAATACCTAACTCTAGAGATCTGCTCTGGAAGCACAAACCTACATTTCATGGTGCTTGCATGGTACTCTCGTGATTAGGGTGTTGGAAAGCTAAGCCAGGCAAAATTCCTGGAGAGACTGAGATTCCAGCCACTTGTGGAAAGCAGAGATCCATATCCAGCTGCTCTGGGAAGAAAGGTGGGAAGTCTGAGAGACTTCTTAACAAGGAAGTCCTTAGCAAGAGGGCTGTTAAAGGGGCAAGGATTGCACAGAGCTTACTGCTCAGGAGAAAGGACAGGTAGACAAAATTTTCTGGGTGCACTCTACCCAGCAGGTTGGGAGGTTTCACGATCTTCAGGTGCTCCAGCTTCCTGGCTGGCTACACAGCTCCAGGGACTGACTCCATGATACGCAGCCTACTGCGCCTTTCTCCTGGCCAGCCCCACCTTTCTCACAAACCGGCAAACCTTACCCTGGAGTTAGGCCAGCCAGAGGGAAGATCTGTCTACAGCAACTACAAACGCAATGCAGAGGCTTATACCTGTGTGCTTGGGCCACTGTTCAGGCAGTGGAGTCTGGCATAGCAGCCGGGAAGCAGGAAACAGCTCTTTCCTCCCCCCAGGCACCAATACCACTCCCCTGCGACCCCCAACATTGCTTCAGGGGCTGAGCAGCTCCAGAGAGTAAAACTTCTGGGCACTAGAGGGCGCAATATACAAATATGACATGTAAAAGGAACCTGGTTCAAAGTAAAATTATTAATACAACTCCTGAGAAAGATTTAAATGACATTGGCCTCATGAATCTTCCTGAAAGGGAGTTCAAAATAAAGATCATTAACATGCTCATGGAGGTATGGAAAGATATTCAAGAACTCAGGAAATAATTCCGGTCGGAGATCCAATCATTGAAGAACACAATGGAAGGTATTAAAAGCAGATTAGATATGGTGGAGGAGACGATAAATGAAATATAAACTAGAGAAGAGGAATACAAAGAAGCGGAGGCACAGAGAGAAAAAAGGATCTCTAAGAATGAAAGAGTATTGTGAGAACTGTGTGACCAATCCAAACAGAACAATATTCGCATTATAGGGGTACCAGAAGAAGAAGAGAGGGAAAAAGGGATAGAAAGTGCCTTTGAGGAGGTAATTGCTGAAAACTTCCCCAATCTGGGAAAGGAGATGGTCTCTCAGGCCATGGAGATGCACAGATCTCCCAAAACAAGGGACCCAAGGAAGACAACACCAAGACATATAGTAATTAAAATGCCAAAGATAAAGGATAAGGGCAGACTATTAAAAGCAGCCCGAGAGAGAAATAAGATCACATACAAAGGAAAGCCCATCAGGCTATCATCAGACTTCTCAACAGAAACCTTATAGGCCAGAAGGGAGTGGCATGATATATTTAATGCAATGAAGCAGAAGGGCCTCGAGCCAAGATTACTTTGTCCGGCAAGATTATCATTTAAATTTGAAGGAGGAATTAAAAAGTTTCCAGATAAGCAAAAACAGAGAATTTACCTCCCACAAACCATCTCTACAGTGTATTTGGAGGGACTGCTATAGATGGAAGTGTTCCTAAGGTTTAATAGCTGTCACCAGAGGCAATAAAACCACAGTAAAGAAAGTAGAACAGCTAATTACTAAGCAAATGGAAAATTAAATTAACTATCCCCAAAGTCAATCAAGGGATAGACAAAGAATACAGAATATGATACCTAATGTATAAGGAATAGAGGAGGAAGAAAAAGGAAGAGAAAAAAAAGCACCTTTAGATTGTGTTTGTAATAGCCTATTTAAGGGAGTTAAGTTAGACTCTAAGATAGTAAGGAAGTTAACTTGAACCTTTGGTAACCACGAATATAAAGCCTGAAGTGGCAATAAGTACATACCTATCGATAATCACCCTAAATGTAAATGGACTGAATGCACCAATCAAAAGACATAGAGTCACTGAATGGATTAAAAAGCGAGACCCTTCTATATGCTGCCTATAAGACACTCACTTTAAACCCAAAGACATTCAAAGACTAAAAGTGAAGGGATGGAAAAAGATATTTCATGCAACTAATAGGGAGAAAAAAGCAGCAGTTGCAGTACTTGTATGAGACAAAATAGACTTCAAAACAAAGAAAGTCACAAGAGACAAAGAAGGACATTACATAATGATAAAAGGGTCAATCCAGCAAGAGGATATAACCATTATAAATATCTATGTGCCCAACACAGGAGCACCTACATATGTGAAACAAATACTCACAGAATTAAAAGGGAAAATAGAATGCAATGCATTCATTCTAGGAGACTTCAACACTCCACTCACTCCAAAGGACAGATCAACCAGACAGAAAATAAGTTAGGAGACAGAAGCACTGAACAACATGTTAGAACAGATGGAACTAACAGACATCTACAGAACTCTACACCCAAAAGCAGCAGGATACACATTCTTCTCAAGTGCACAGGGAACATTTTCAAGAATAGATCATATACTAGGCCACAAAAAGAGCTTCAGTAAATTCAAAAAGATTGAAATTGTACCAACCAGTTTCTCAGACCACCAAGGTATGAAACTAGAAATAAATTATGCAAAGAAAATGAAAAATCCCACAAACACATTAAGACTTCACAACATGCTCCTAAATAACCAATGGATCACCGACCAAATAAAAACAGAGATCAAGCAATATATGGAGACAAATAACAACAATACTTCAACACTTCAAAATCTGTTGGATGCAACGAAGGCCATCCTATGAGGAAAGTATATTGCAATATAGGCCTACCTCAAGAAAGAAGAACAATCCCATATGAGCAGTCTAATCTCACAATTAATGAAACTAGAAAAAGAAGAACAAATGAGGCCCAAAGTCAGTAGAAGGAGGGACATATTAAAGATTAGAGCATAAATAAATAAAACTGAGAAGAATTAAAAAATAGAAAGAAACAATGAAAGCAAGAGCTGGTTCTTTAAGAAAATAAACAAAATAGATAAACCCCTAGCCAGACTTAACAAGAAAAAAACAGAGTCTACTCACATAAACAGAATCAGAAATGAGAAAGGAAAAATCACTGTGGACACCACAGAAATACAAAGAATTATAAGAGAGTACTGTGACAAAATTATATGCTAACAAACTGGATAACCTAGAAGAAATGGACAACTTTCTAGAAAAATACAGCCTTCCAAAACTTACCCAGAAAGAAACAGATAATCTGAACAGACCAATTACCAGCAACGACAATGAACTGGTAATCAAAAAACTATCTAAGAACAAAACCCCTGAACCAGATGTATTTACCACTGAATTTTATCAAACATTTAGTGAAGACCTGATACCTGTCCTCCTTAAAGTTTTCCAAAGAGTAGAAGAAGAGAGAATACTTCCAAACTCATTCTATGAGGACAGCATCACTCTAATACCAAAACCAGCCAAAGACACTACAAAAAAAAGAAAATTACAGACCAGTATCCCTGATGAACATAGATGCAAAAATACTCAAGAAAATATTAGCAAACTGAATTAAAAAATACATCAGAAAGATCATCAGTCATGATCAAGTAGGATTTATTTCAGGGATGCAAGGATGGTACAACATTTGAAAATCCATCAACATCATCCACCACATCAACAAAAAGAAGGACGAAAACCACATGATCATCTCCATAGATGCTGAAAAAGCATTTGACAAAATTCAACATCCATTCATGATTAAAACTCTCAACAAAATGTGTGTAGATGGCAACTACCTCAACATCATAAAGGCCATATATGACAGCCCACAGCCAACATTATACTTAACAGCGAGAAACTGAAAGTTTTTCCTTTAAGACTGGGAACAAGACAAGGATGTCCACTTTCCCCACTTCTATTTAACATAGTACTGTAGGTCCTAGCCACAGCAATCAGACAACACAAAGAAACAAAAGGCATCCAGATTGGCAAGGAAGAAGTCAAACTGTCCCTGTTTGCAGATGACCTGGTATTGTACATAAAAACCCTAAAAAATGCACTCCAAAACTACTATATCTAATATCTGAATTTAGGAAAGTTGTGGGATACAAAATTAACCTAACCAAGGAAGTGAAAGACCTATACTTTGAAAACTACAGGACACTTATGAGAGAAATTAAAGAAAATACCAATAAATGGAAACACATCCTGTGCTCATGGATAGGAAGAATTAATATTTTCAAAATGACCATCCTGCCTAAAGCAATCTACAGATTCAATGCAATTCCTATCAAAATACCAACAGCATTCTTCAACGAACTAGAGAAAATTGTTCTAAAATTCATATGGAACCACAAAGACCCCATATAGCCAAAGCAATCCTGAGAAGGAAGACTGAAGCTGGGGGGATTATGCTCCCCAACTTCAAGCTCTACTACAAAGTCACAGTAATCAAAACAATTTGGTACTGGCACAAGGACAAGCCCATAGACCAATGGAACAGACTAGAGAGCCCTGATATAAGCCCAACCATATATGGTCAATTAATATGTGATAAAGGAGCCATGGACATGAAATGGAGAAATAGCCTCTTCAGCAGCTGGTGTTGGTAAAACTGGACAGCTGCATGCAGGAGAATGAAACTGGATTATTGTTTAACCCCATACACAAAAGTAAACTCGAAATGGATCAAAGACCTGAATGTAAGTCATGAAACCATAAAACTCTTAGAAGACAACGTAGGCAAAAATCTCCTGAATTAAGCATGAGCAACTTCTTCCTGATGGCATCTCCTCAAGCAATGGAAACAAAAGCAAAAATGAACTCATGGGACTACATGAAACGAAAATGTTTCTGTACGGCAAAGGACACAATCAACAGAACAAAAAGGCATCCTACAGTATGGGAGAATATATTTGTAAATGACATATCCGACAAGGGGTTAACACCCAAAATATATAAAGAACTTACACACCTCAACACCCAAAAATCAAATAACCCAATTAAAAAATGGGCAGAGGATATGAAGAGACAATTCTCCAAAGAAGAAATTCAGATGGCCAATAGACACATGAAAAGATGCTCCACATCACTAATCATCAGGGAAATGCAAATTAAAACCACAATGAGATATCACCTCACATCAGTAAGGATGGCCAGCATCGAAAAGACTAAGAACAACAAATGCTGGTGAGGATGTGGAGAAAGGGGAACCCTCCTACACTGCTGGTGGGAGTGTAAGCTAGTTCAACCATTGTGGAAAGCAATATGGAGATTCCCCAAAAAACTAAAAATAGAAATACCATTTGACCTGGGAACCCCACTTCTTGGAATTTACCCAAAGAATACATCTTGTCATATTCAAAAAGACATATGCACCCCTGTTTATTGCAGCACTATTTACAATAGCCAAGGTATGGAAGCAACCTAAGTGTCCTTCAGTAGATGAATGGATAAAGAAGAGGTGGTACATATACACAATGGAATACTATTCAGCCATAAGAAAGAAACAAATCCTACCTACCCTTTGCAACAACATGGATGGAGCTGGAGAATATTATGCCATAAGCCAGGTGGAGAAAAACAAGTGCCAAATGATTTCCCTCAATTGTGGAGTATAACAACAAAGCAAAACTGAAGGAACAAAATAGCAGCAGACTCAGAGACTCCAAGAAGGAACTAGTGGTTACCAAAGGGGAGGGGTGTGGGTGGGCAGGTGGGTAGGGAGAGAGAAGGGGATTGAGGGGTATTATGTTTAGTACTCATGTTATGGGAATCACGGGGAAAACAGTGAAGCACAGAGAAGGCAAATAGTGAATCTGTGGCATCTTACTGCACTGAAGGACAGTGACTGCATTGCGGTATGGGTGGGGACTTGATAATATGGGTAAATGTAGTAACCACATTGTTTTTTCATATGAAACCTTCATAAGAGTGTATATCAATAATACTTTAATAAAAGAAAATATTCCACGGAGATGAACTGATCCACTCCTGACTGAGTCTAAAGTCACTTTTGCCACCTCGCCAGATTTAATGACTGTTTACTGAATTTGCTGTCACTTCACAGATGCTGTTTGACCTCATCTCTTCTCCATTTGCCTCTTTAGTTGGCTGAGAGAAACATGGATAATGCCAGGATGGGTTTTGTGCAATTGGATGATATTTTGGGCGAGGTAGGATTTACCTTTACCTGATACATCTTGGGTATACCAAGAGTGAAATTTTTAAAGAGCATGGGTTTTAGAATCAGACAGATGGTTTTTTTAATCCATGTCAATCATTTCCAACAAGTAGGGCCTGGAGCAGTGACATAATCTAACTAAATCTTTTTGCTCATCTATTAAATCTGAATCTTCCTCAGCCTGAATAGTTATTAGCAGGATCACATGAAATGCTGAATGTAAAACTTTTGAACCAGTGCCTGACCCAGTAAGAATGTTGATTTCCATTTTCTTGTTTTATTTATTTTTTGTTTCATTTCCTTAATACAAAAACATATTCCTTCTGTTCCTGTGCTAAATAGTGTCCCTGTCAGTAAAACATGACTCTTTCCTTCTGTAGTCAATGATCTGACCCACTTCCAACATTCAGTCTAAGTGTCTAGCTTCTCACCCTATCCAAAACTACTAGAATTAAGTCAGACTACTTCACGCATCTGCCACCTGTTCTCTTGTTTTTTTTTCCTTCAGGCTTCCTGTGTGATTCTTTTGGCAATTTTCCCCTTTACATAATGAGCTTGATCAGCGTCTTGTGAACCAATGCAGTAATTATTGTCATGGATCAATACATCAGAAAATTTCCTGACAATGTACAACCAGGTAGCTGCTTACAATGGCGTTATCTTCATCCTCAGTGTAGTGTGGGTGGGATGCTTTCCCAAATACACAGTAATGTGAAAATATGTTTCATTGATGTTGCCACTGCTCTTTAGTCCAAAACCAAAACACTACTGAAGACATTTATTGCATCTTACTATCATTAGTACATCTTCATATGCAAAATGGAACCAGAAATTCCCAAGTGATTAGCATGTACTTCCCTTCTTCCCATTTCTATTGAGCTGGAAATGGAAACCATTCCAATAATAATCAGTTGCATAAAAGCACAGAGTGTATTCCATGGCTACAAATCAAAGTTATGACCCCCTTCTTCCTATGTCGTTTGACCCAGGCCAATGTAAGTAGCAGATGCCTTGCCAGCTCTTCTTCATTTGAAGTTCCTTTTGTTGGGATGGACTCTACCATTTGCCCTTCTTTTCGTTTAAGCTCTCTTGGGCTAGGTCTCTTCCAAAGGAAATTGCTCTGTGTCTCCTAGAAATAAATAGTTTTAATTTTACCTCTTAATCTTCAATTTAACTTTCATCTTGAATTTCCTATTTTCAAGTATCAGACTAAATTGATTTGATGCTTAATGCTTGCCAAATAAATAATGAGGCTCTGAATGAGTCTATATGTAATAAGGCAAGGATTTTATTACTCCTAACATGGCTATAATCAGGCAATGATTATATTATTTCTAACATTTTTAATACCAGTGTGAAAGTATGCTAAAGATCTGGGACAATTTAAGGCTTTCCACCATGTTTTGTATGAAACATTTCTATTTCCAGCAGTTTATCACAATGTTGCAGGAATTGGCCTGTAAGGGTTTGTGCTAATGATAATGGAAAGAACTCATCCACAGGTGTCCACCTTTATCTCAGCCACATCTTTAAAATCATTTACAAGGTCCGTTGTAACAACCCTAAGGACCACCAGCAGGAATGCTGATTAACACTTACTAGGGGGAAAAAAGACTTAAATAATCAAACAATTTGCAAATTGTAGAAACCCAGACAGATGTTCAACTATTTTGCCAAGGGGTGCAGGGATGGCTCTGAACTGAATAGTATCTGCCTGCTCTTCTTTATTTGGGGTAGACAGAGAGAAGACTCAGGCATATCTTCCAAACAGGGCTCTCAAATCTACCTCTGACATAACTGGCATTCCTTCCAGCTTGCAGAAACCAGATTATACCCATTGCATCAAGGAAGATGCTTGACTCAGATCTCTGAGATATGTTTATGGAACATTTGGACTCTGACAGTAGTACCACCCAAGAAATGATTTGCATCTTTAATGCATGCCTGCAGGATGGTGATATTGATGAGAAATCTGTATTAGAGCACAGTGAGTCATCATTAAAAGGCATTTAAAATCAGCTTGTAAAATATGGCTTTCGCTGCACTGTATGCACTCTTCTTTAAGATAAAGTAGTATATTAAAATGATTATGTGGATGTTAATAAATATGAAGTCATGGCTACTTTATTATATGAGAATGTGGCAAAGAGAAGCTCTTCAGTTTACTCTTGAAGTTAGAGGTTCTATTTTATTATTGAATCCATAAGAGGCATTTTAAGATGGTCTGGAGCCAAAACATCTTTTCTGGAATTAAGTTAGCACTGGTCCAGAACTTTAGTATAAAGGGATGAAATGTTCTATTATTGTTTCTGTTGCTTATAAATTCTGTTTGTGGATTCATTATAGGCTGGGAGAGTGTTGAATCTGGACACCAAGTAATTTCAGGCTGTCTGAATTCATAATGTGAAGACTTTCTGAACTGCAAACAATTCTGAGTTTTTCAGTGCAAAAACAGTCCAGAGGTGTGAGGCTGGGGGTGGTTGACAAGAGTGGTATACACCTGGTGTTATTCTGGGGGATAGTGCCAGTGCATTGAGATATACCTAATTTTCATTGCAGTCATTGTACATAAAGATGGTTTTTATTTAGTGATCAACCTAGCATTTAGGATGTAGCATTTATCTTATTAGAGCCACCAATTTAATTACATATGAAAATGTTCAAATTAGCAAACACATGAAGGAAAACTGCTGGTGCATGGAAGAAGATAAACTTATGGTTTATATATTTATCCATTAATATAATCATTATGTAATTTAAGATGTTTAGGTTCTACCAAAGTATCTTGCTAATGTGTGTTAAAATGCCTGTGGTTTTCAGAATAGTTTCTAAACTTAATCCTGCTCTTTCTGTGGTATACAGTATCCAATTCTTATTTATGATTGTTTAAACATTTTCAACTTACTCCAGAGTATCTATTTTGAAATTATATTCCATTATAATATGTTGGTGATTGTCATTAGAGTATTTATTTAATTTTCTGGAATAAGTGGTATTTATAATATATATATATATATAATAGTCTTCAAGTATGCTGGATGTCAACTTCCTAGCTGTAATCTAGCTTCAGCAAGCAGCTGGGTAAATCTATGGGGATTTAGAGAATGGCCATGTAATATTTCAGATAACATTTCATGTTTGCTTTCTTGAAATCGTTGTTCAGAGGATTTTTTCTCACCCTTACAGAGTATGTCCATTCATTGTATCTATCAGTCCATTGCCCTAGCCTTCACTAGGCGTGTCATTAATGAATCATTCTTTGACAATGAAGTTTACCAAAACCAAATCCTTAAAGTTTTCTAGAGATACTTATATCCATTTCATCTTGACATTTATATACATCGTCTTTATATATATGTATCAATTTGTTAATCCAAGTCCTGCGTATTTACAGGGGCATTCTGTTCTGTGTAATGTCACATAATAGGTAACTAGAATGAGAACTGGATTTCCTTGAATCAGTCCGGACTATCCTGTGTGATTGAAGCTTTCTGTAGTATTTGATATTGTGGGCACTCCTTTTCTTGTTTCTCTGAGTTTGAACAACACTGTACCTTCAGGCCTCTTCCTGTCTCAGTGAGTGTCCCTCTAGGTATTCTTTCTGCTTCCTTACAGGATGAGGTTCCCAGAATCCTCTTCTTGTCTCTCCCTCTCACTTTGCGCACATTCCTCGCTCATGTGATAAGTGGCGATGCCCACTCGATCTCCCCTTTACTGTATTTTCCTCTGAGCTGAAGATCTTTTTCCTTCCCTTTAGTTTCTTCTTGGAAATCTCAATTGTTCCTCAAATTTAACAATTCCCTAACTAAATTAACTATCTCCTCCCTGACTCTGTTTTTTTTCCCTCATTCCTCATCTCTAAATCTTGCCACTGTAATCTCCAAATATGTCTACATCTGTAAATCTTTCCCTTGCTAACAATTTCATTACAATTGAACTAGCCCAGATTTCATCATCTCTTGCTTGGATAAGTGCATCAGTTTGATTTTTGGCTTTCTTACTTTTATTCCTGATATTTTCTTGATTACTAGTCATACGTATCTACAGTTTTCTTTCTAAAATGATTTTTTAGTCCTTATTTTAAACCATCAATAACTCATGATAATATTGACTTCTTTCTCATCCTATACTCGCTCTGTGGTTAATGTAAGAATACTCTCTTCTGGTTTTCTTCCTGCTTCTCAGCCTGTCCCTGCAAGTTCTTTTCTGTATGCTCCTCTTGTTTACCAACTCCATAAATGTTGGTATTTCACAGTCTCTGTCTTTATCTCTATTTTTCTTTCATTCTATTTCCTCTACCTTGGGCAATATCAAATACTCCTAAGGCTTCTGTGACTACTTCTTTGCTGGTGAATTCCAAATTTATATTTCTAGTCCCTATTGAATATCACCTCCCTCCTAGACAATGTATTTATCTTTGTTGAAATATTCCACAAGAATGTTCCTTCTAGTTTAAAATGTTCAAAACTCATCCTTTTCTTCCAAAACACAACTCCTCTTTCTGAGATTCCCCATAAGACTGAAAGTATAATCAGCCATTGGGCTGCCAAGCCAGAAATCTTGGCATTATCCTTAATTCCTCCTTATCATTCACTTCTCACATCAGCAAGTCCAGTCAGTTCTATCTCCTAAATATCTCTCCAAACTATACCTATTACCACTATCTTATGTTTTACCAGGATTATTATAGCAACCTGCTATCTCATCTCCTTATCTCCAGTTTAACCCCCAGGCACTTCTCTATATATAGCCAGAGTGGTCTTTCTTAATGTACAAATATGATTATGCTACTTTTATTCACAGGCCATTTTTGCAAAGAATGACTTCATCTTTCTCTTCAGCCCAGTCTCTACCCATCCTCCACTTTCGTTCTAAGCCCTAGTCAGACTCAACTACTTGTGGTGTCCTAAATTCCATGTGTTCTCTCTTGCCTTGATAGAATTATTTGTATGTGTTACTTCCTCTGCCTAGTGCACTCTTTCACCCATACTTCCTTAACATTTTACAGCTGATCTTTCAAGGCTTACTCTAAAGGATACTTCTGGAGCTCTTTCCTCAACCAGCTAAGACTTGGCTAGGTGGCTGTTTTGCTCTGACAAAACACCTTCCACTTACGTCTGTAACAGCACCAAGTATATTATGGTACGGTTGCATGCTTACCTACCCACCCTACTCTTCACTGTGAGTGCTTTGAGAGCCACGGCTCTGCCATTCACTAGACGAAGCACCTGGCACAAAAAGGGTGCTCTATAGGTGTTTGTGGAGAGACCGAGAGGACGGTGGTAGGACATATGATTCATATTTCTAGTTATTTAAAACTACAATTGCTCCCTATTATCTTTGAGAGAGAAGCCGAGGTCCTTAGATCTATGTTGGATGTTGTTGATCTTAGCTCCTGCTGTGCCCCCGTGGAGACCGGGCTCATGCCTATAAAGCAAACATACAAGTTCA
Organism: Smutsia gigantea; assembly: GCA_032199065.1. Lineage (NCBI taxonomy): Eukaryota > Metazoa > Chordata > Mammalia > Pholidota > Manidae > Smutsia > Smutsia gigantea. The sequence goes on along the minus strand of JAVSCE010008700.1, from coordinate 65,876 downwards.
CACCATGCTATACTCTCTCCTGCATCTTGAAACTTATCTCTCCTTTCTTCATACTTGCCTGTTATATATGATTCCTTAAATGTTGTTTCCTATGCCTATGCAGAGCAGACTTGGGGGCCCACTTTCTAGTACCTCCCCTTCTGCCCTGCATACCCTGCTAATATAACCTTTATTTGATCATTTAATAATTTTTTTATATGTCTGTATCCCACTACACCATGAACTTCTGGACATAGCACAGGACCTACCACCCTGGAGATGATGAGTGGTTAGTAAATGCCCATTGGATCAATGAATGAGGAAAACAGTATTTTGCTGAGGGAACTAGCCATTCAATCTAAATATAATCCCAAACCACAGATCTTATCTTTAAGATTAAAATTAAAAACAAGTCTAAGAAGATGCCCTTAAAAATAATGTAAGACATTTTAAAGGGGAAGTAAGTCTTTTGAAACTGAAAACTAGCTAATATTTATATTAGACGTCTAGTCTTGTAACCTGATTGTTTGGAGTATCATTTCTGAAACTCATGTGCAAGACACTGAGTTAGTCTTTAACAGTTTATCTCATTTAATTCTTACAACAATAAGTAGTAGAGTCAAGCATTATTGCTTAAGAATGAAGAAAATTAGACCTAGAGTGGTTAAGTGTCTTGCCTAAGGTCCCTTTGTTATTAGTGGCGGAACTAGGACCTAAGCTCAGTTAAGACGATCTCTACATCCATACAAGATGCACAGAATTTCTTGGCTCGGAAAGGGCATCATGTTTTCTAAAGGCTAGAGATATTTTCTGACAAATAGTTTGAAATATGATCCCGTATGCCCTAAGCCTCAACCTTTATGTATAATTATTTTTCAAACAACCACTGAAAAGAACTTCTATGGTTTGTACACACTCCAAAGCCTGGTGGCTAGCAGTATGGTGATCAATAAAAGTATAGATTAAGTAAATTACAAATACTTATCTCCTTTACAATACCTAGAATAGTGTATCATTTTCACTAATTAAAATTTGTTGGACTAATGAATAAATAGAACAAATACTATATCCTATCTTCCCAGCATACCATATTTCAAATGGAAAAGAAAATCGTAAGTGCAGTAATGGATAAAATACAGGCAATTTTTGTAATACCGGGAGGAGAGTGCACTAGAAATCCGGTCCACTGACAATATAATAGTGAGCCTACGTTTTATAGGTAAGACTTCTGGAGGCTACATTTGCCTACCAGCCATACCTAGGATGGCAGAATGGTTAGATCCACTGATAAAGCAAGGCTGTATCAGGCTATGGAAATTTGAGTTGTATAGGAAGCCAGCCCTTCCTGTGTAACTGCCCTCAGAGCCTTGTCAGCTTTCTTTGGTTGCTGATTGTTTCCTCATGTAGCACACACATGGGGAATTGGTAGTATTTTCATTTTTAGGCCACTGTCTGGCAATTACATTTTGCCCAAATCACCTCAATCTAGTAACAGAGGGAGCACCATCACATCTCTAAATATTTTGCTATAGCAGAAATAATAGCAGTTGGAGTAGTAAGTAATAAAAAGCTCTGTATTACAGAAAGTGGATTAGAGGTTACAAGGGGTTGAGAGGACGGGGAGGTGGGGTTATTGCTTAAAGGGTACAGAGTTTGTGTTTTGAGTGATAAAAAGTTTGGGAAATGGATAATGGTGGTAGTTGCACAACATTGTGAATGTAATTAATGCCACTGAATTATATACTTAAAAATGGTTAAAATATATATATTTTACAACAATATAAAAAATTAGTAATGTAATATACCCCTAAACCATTGAATTATACAGTTTACATGGATAAATTAGAGCGTATGTGAACTATATTTCAATAAAGCTGCTTTAAAAAATAGCTCTTTATTAGTTTTCTAGGGCTGTTGTAACAAATTATGATACACTGAGTAGCTTCAAACAACAACAAAAATGTATTGTCTCGAAGTTCTGGAGACCAGAAGTCTGAAATTCAGATGTCAGCAGGACTGTGCTCTCTCTGAGGCTCTAGGGGAGAGCCATCCCTGCCTTTTCCCAGCTTCCGGTGGCACCTGACATTCCTTGGCCTGTGGCCACATCACTCCAGTCTCAGCTTCCATCTTCATATTGTCTTCCCCTCTCTGTGTTTTCTCTTCTGTCTCTTACAAAGAAACTTTATTTGATTTAGGGGCTACTTGGATAACAGGATGCTCTTTTCCTGAGATCCTTAATTACATCTGCAAAGACACTTTTTCCCCAAATAAAGTCACATTCATAAGATCTAGGATGTGGCTATATCTCCTTGGGGTCCACCATTCAACCCACGATAAGCCCCTACTCCCAATGAGTACTTACAAGCCCCTCTCCTTAGTGAATATTTACTGTGTGGCAGGCATTAGTTGCTAAGTATTTCTTTTTCAACTATTTAAGTTTCAAAGTGGCCCTAAATGAAATAGGTGCTATTAGTGTCTACATTTATCTGATAGCTTAACTGAGACTCAGAGAGGTTAAAAATTTGCTCAAGATCATACTGGTAAGACCTGGAGTTGATATGAAACACACGGAGTGATTCCAGAGTCTGGCTCCCATCCCGGCACTAGGATTGTTCCTTGACTACGGGGACCCCATCGTAGGGGGACTGATTTCTGTCTTGTTGTTATTTTCCCATTTGTCATCTTTCTTTAAAATGTTATAATTATTGTAGCAAATAGTAAGGCTCTTTTTCTTTTTCATCTGCTAAGGAAAGCCTTCCCATATGCTATAAATTCTGATTTTTCTCTGAGAGATAAAAAATGTAGATTTGGATTTGCCCAACTTTGATCTTTGCCTCTCCTGAAAATCTCTCTCATGAAAAGCATAAGTGTCATAAAGTGAGATTTATAGAAGATGTCTAAATAGCACTAATTATACAATTCGGGGTGGGAGCTCTTGTGTTAGAAAACCCTCAACCAGATGCAAATCTCCCACTTCTTACTTCAGCTTTAAATGACATAGTAGCTCTGTTTCTCTAAAAAGAAGTTGAAAATCAAATATATCTAAAGGAACACTGTGAAAAAGAAATAACTGGAATAACTGGAGTTGGGTACTCTTTCTTTTTTTCCTAAATCACTTTTTATTAAGATAGCTTTGAAAGCTATTTATGTTAAGATTTACTGCAATGGAGAAATACGATACAACAATTACTACGGGTAGAAGTCATCTTCAATCCTGAGGATAATACAGGATATTCAGGGCCTGGGACCATCACAATTTGGTTACTGCAAAGTATCTTGTCACAAAAAATTAATGACAGCTCTGCTTATGGATAGAGCACTTAGGATCTTAGTTTCCACCACTCTGATATTCAAAGGAGCAATCCTTCACACTGTCGTTTTGTATTTCCTCTGTAAGTTTCATTTCCTTGCCTTCTCAATTTTACTTTTTGACTGTCTGAGTTAATTTTCATTGCTTCCTTTGTTTATTCCAGTTTAAATCTCAATTTTATGATCTGTCTTATGTCACAATCTACTATAGTATTACTTAGTAACCAACTTTTTTCCCCCTAGTTCATGGCCACAGAACTAGTTACAAAATATTCTTGTTCCCTTACAGAACACAAAATGTTTGGGAGACAGAGGATCCTTCATTTACCTAGTTTTAAAATCTTTTCATGAACATTTCCTTTGTAAAACTATGGATTTCTTTCTTCAAGTTTAGAAGACTATTATTTACAAAGAAAACTAACAAACTAAAACAGGTGAGAAACAAATTTGTTTCAAAGTAAGGATAATTAATGATTAAAGCATAGAGATTTTCATTGGTGCACCTACATATATAATGTAGAGGATTAGCAGCCTCCCCAGATAATCCAGTGTTAAGTATAATCACCATGTTTCACATGATATCTTTTACAATTGTGTCTTCAATACAGGATTTCTCACAATTGGCACTATTGACATTTGGGACTGGACAATTGTTTGTTGGAGAGAAGGGTGCTGTCCTACACATTGTTGGATGTTTAAAGCATCCCTGGCCTCCAACCACCAGATGCTAGTAGCACCGCCACCTCCAGTGGTGACATGCAAAGTGTCTCTAGACATTGACAGACTGCCTGAGGAACAAGATTACCACAGTGCCAAAGAGGCAGGACTTGGATAAGAGATGATTTTAAGTGTGTGTATGGAATTGCTGGAGCTCAGGCAAAGATCTTCTACGTTTCACAATAGGTCATGTTCTTTTTGTATCAAGTTGACCTTTGAGCAACATGGGTTTGAAGTGCATGGGTTCACTTATACATGGATTTTTTCCCATAAATATATTGGAAATATTTGTGGAGATTTGTGACAATTTAAAAAACATTTTTTTCTAGCTTAATTTTATTGTAAGAATACAGTATATAATACATATACAAAATATGTGTTGTTTATGTTATCAATAAGGCTTCTGATTAATAGTAGGCCATTTGTAATTAAAGTTTTGGGAGTCAAAAATTATATGCAGATTAGTTAAGCTTTGGGGGAGTCAAAATTTACATGCAGAATTTTTTATTGCATTCGGGGTGTCAAGCAACCCTGACTCTTTTATTCTTCACGGGTGAACTGTGTACTGGTCATCTCTAACAGTTAGCAGTACATAGGAACTATATGCCTTCACCCATCCCAGTAACACTAACAGGTGTTATGTTTCCATGACATTTAGTCTCAAGTCAAAAAATTTGATGCACAAGCAAACATTGTTAATAAATAGATGTATAAACAGTCATGCAACATGTTCTTTATGCTCAGCAAAGACTTTCCATCACTTTAGACCCTCTGAAAAATCCCACTCTGTGAAAGGTTCATTTCCATGGGGATGCAGCAGGGTCACTAGGACTACTGATTGGATCAAGCCGCACATTCGTCTATTTTCTGGGAAGTAGATCTCAAAGGACTTCCAGTCGGGAGTAATAATCCAATGGCATTAAGTGTTGAGCTTATCAACAACACTTTTCACTAATGTTCTCCACAAAGCCACTTTTGTGTTTTTTCAACAACAAAAACTCACTTTTAATATCCATTATGCTAACTCATAAACACTGAGGCAAATTTACATAGAGATGTCTGAAGCGCTAATGCAGCCACCTCTGGGCTGTACACAACTGATTAAGAACCTTTGGGTGCTCATGAAACACCTGGAATATGAATTCGTGATTAGGGTGCTTCACATGTTCTTCAACTACTCTTAAAGTGTAGATGAAAGGTATTTTAAATAAATGCACATAACAGTGGGTACTGATGCACTGGAAAGAAAATGAAGATCCTTTCATCCAAGCTTGAATAAAAGGAGTGGGGCTGGGCATAGTGGGTCAGAGAGACCTGAAAACCGGGGGCCATTACTTTAAATATTTTTGGAATGACTATATCCTGGGACTTAAACATATCTAGACTTTTTTTCTCACACCTAGAAACTAGATACTAAGTTATATTTGAAATAATTAAGAAAAAGGTATATTTATGTACAGAAAAGATGTGACAATTCACATCTCTCCATGATGGCACATCAAATCTACACTCAGTGTTGCAGGAGTCTTCTCTGAGTTCTGTGTTGCGAAGTCTGGATTCTTTTGGGACCTTGATAGCCTCAGAATTCATGCTGTCCTTCTTCTCTTTATGATACTTCTTTTCTTTTTGGTATTCTTTAAATGGAAATTTTAGTCCTAAGTGTAAAGTTCCAATTTCACAGCAATGAGCAACTGGTAAAGATGGGAATGAAAAAATTTGCCCCAAAAGAGTTCAGTGCCACAATTGGCATAGTTCAGTTTGTCCCTCATTTTAGCATCCAGGACTGCATCTATATATGCCCTAAAAAGCCCTATAAATTGTGGTTCTTGCAGAAAGTATGAAAGATTCATGCTTTTTCAGTAGCAAATGTTTTATGTGTCACCTCTGCAGATATCAAGATTCATGAAGCTCACGTAATTTTTTTTATCCAATCTATTGTAGATCTATTTTGATAAAAAGGCTGAAATTTGGCGGTTTGCTTTTACTCCAATTAACAATTCTTAGCTAGATTTGATCACTTCTTTTTTTTTTAATCTAGATATTACTAAAATAGGACTTTTCAATTTTGGTTTGTTTTTATAAACATTTACACATAGGAATAGAGATCCACGCTCAGTGCCTAGACTGGACTCTTAACAAGAATGAATTATTTTCTGTTCCCCTGACATACCTTGCTTCTTAATTTTTTTTTTTGTCAGTTTATTTGCAATGGAATTTCTTCAAACTTAAATGGGTTTCCCTTTTTCTTTTTAGTTATTTTGTCTTCATCACACAAGATTTCATTACCCTGCTGTGCCCTTTTTCTCCTTCTCCAGAAGTGGGGGCTCCACATGTTATTTCATTGGCCCCCTGCCCAGTAACCCTTCCCTTTGCTGATGGAGCTGACCTGAGACCATTTGCTCTGCTGGTTCTCTCTGCACCTGGCTGCCAGTTCTTGGGAAGCAGGAAATATACTTAAATCATTATTACATTCTTAGAAACCAATATAGTCTATGGCATAGGATGAGTATCAATAAATATATCCTGAATTGACTTGGAATTAGAATTCCAGTTTTCTTTGAATTTGTGTGTTCTGACGCTTTGGAATTTCTTGGTGCCTTTTAGTTTATAAAAGAAAGCATTTTGTGGGAAGGAGGGGAGAGAATCTCTTTAGAAAAGCAGTTGCCCTACGGGGCATTAGACTATCTTCTTTCGCCAGCTCTATGTGACAGGGCAGATGGCATATGGTGGGACAAGTTTTGGGAATGCTGACAACGGTGAGGAATGGCTCAGAATAGAAGGTTGAGGGAGTGCAGTAATTCATGACTTCAGTAAAGTTACTAAGTTCAAAGTGATGAGATTTCTTAGGAGAATTGAATGAGGACAGAACTTTGTGTCCAGATTTGATACAAGGGTGCCAGGGAATGCCCTTGACAATTCAGGCCTGAAGATGGGGTCCATGAGAAAGTAAGAATAGGAACCATGCAGAAACTCTGTGTATTTGTGTGTGTGTGTGTATGTGTTAGTAAACACTGGGTACACATAAATATTAAAGTTTAGAGCATTCAAGCCAATTTTACTTTAATCTCCAAGGGACAGAAAGGCTCGCTCCCAAATCACATCAGGTTACAGATATTTCACTTCCATTATCTCTTGATTCTTACATTAGTATAATGAAATAGGCAAGAAAAATTTATTGTTATCATTTTACCGATGAGGAGTTGCAACTTTGAGAGGTTAAATTAAACAAATAATAATAATAGAGGCAGAATTATGTGCCAAGTATTGTATGCTTCACTGCATTATCTCATTTAATTCTCTCAAATAAAACAAGAGACTGATACTATTACTATACTCACTTTACAGTTGAGGAAACTGAGTTGTTTCCTCAATGTCACACAGGAAGTAGACTGAGAACCAGCTCTATCCAATTCCAAAGCCTCTATAATCAGTCACTATGCCATTCTACCTTTCCAGCTTGTGAATCTTAAAATCCAATCTTCTTCCACACTGCTTCTTTCCTAGTCTAGTTTAAACAAACAAGTAAATCAATAAAAAAAAAGGAGAAAGAAAATAATGCAGTAACTGGTTTAACCTTCATATTTAACATTTGCTCTTTCATTTTAATCATGCTTTATTACAACAAAGGAGTGTGGGACTTCCAAGTACAGCCCATAACTTTCTCCACATTCAGAACTTCAGAACTGGGGGGCCCTTGCAGTCTATCAACTAGCCACCTGCTCTGTTCATTCTGTGTGATCACAGATACAGCCAGAAACCCTGCTGTTCCTTCACCTTCTCCCTCTTTGCATTTCAAGAGTTTCAGGGTGTCAGCAGACAGGAACTCATTTCTCTCACCATGTGCTGAGAAGGTCACCATCCCATCCCTCCCAAATGGTGGAAGTGAGGTACTTGGAGGAGAAACAGTTTTCTAAAGGTCATACTGAGGTGGGAGAGGAACCCTGGGGAACTTACCCCTCCTACCAGGCCCACCTGCCTCCACCTCAGCTCTTCTATTGATTTTTCTAGATAAGAGACCCAGCCATCAGGCACAGGGAAGATGGATTATAGCATTTGATAATGGTAGCACAGTGGGAAACTGAAAAGAAACTTTTCATCAGCCAGTCAATTTAGGCTTTTCCTGATAATTTTTAAGTTACTTAATATTTTTCTTTAAGTTTATAACTTTTTAATACTTTAAATACTTTCTTTAGTATGTTTGCAATTTGCACATAGCATTTTCTAATACACATTAAATAAAAACATAATTATCAAAATAAAACCTGTTTGTTTGTATGACCCCTTAAACCATATCACACCACCAGCAGTGTACTTCCCACCTCTTTAACACCCTTTTCTAATTATTAAACTGGGACAATGGGGATAAAGTTTTACAAGTGCTAAGCAAATATATTAAAGATCTGTGGTCTGTGATAGGTGTTATTTATAAGTAATATATGAATGTGTGTACATATTTTTTGATCTCTTGATTTCAATACTGATTATTTTTACAATAAGGCATCTTCTTCCATCAAAGCAGAGAGGTGGATTTCAGAAGTATATCAGACTACATTAGGAGTTCTTTTTTCCCATTAGCAATCTTGAAACCAAGACGAAAAGTTATTGTCAGTTCATACTTCCTTTCCATATGTATTCATTCTAATAAAGATGTAGACAAAGTAGCTGATACATAAATATAATTTCATGGGATCATGTTATTTTATTTATTTAAGACTCAAATCTTCTTTTCTAAAAAGATGTGTCTATCTCCTTATTCTTATCCCAGCTTCTCTCCTGCTTATAGTACTGACACATACTGTAGTAAATCATTAATTTTTCACAAAGAGAGGTCTGGCCTTTACCCTTGGCTCCTGGGAAGTGATCTCTAGGCTGCTGGAATGTCCTCCCTCTTAAGATTATCTTTGTTTTCCTTGGGACCTTGGGCCACACTGGAGAGTCTAACAACGTGATTAATGATAAAGGCTCTGGGCCCGTGTGGCATCCACTCTACTTCTGGAGAGTCTGGCATATAGGAATCAACCATGTCTACATGACTGATGTCCAGTAAGAACTCTGGACGGGGAGGCCTGCTGAGCTTTCCTATTTGGCAGTGCTCTGTGCAAATTGTCACATGTCATTGCTGGGACAGGAAAGTCTGTCCATGACTCCAGTGGGAGAGGATAATTGGAAGCTCCACATTTCATGCATCTCTTCCCTTGGCTGACTCTAATCTTTATCCTCCCACTATCATAAAACATAACGATGAAGACTACAGCTTTCATTATTACTGCAGGCCATTTTAATGAACCATTGACCTCAGGTTGAACACTATCCCCTAACATCACATACATCGGAAGCACTCAATAAATATTGAAAAGCATTAGAAGTCAGATCCCCTGCCTGTACCATTAAACAACCATGTGATCTTGGACGAGTTACTAAACTTCACTGAGTTTCTGTTTATAAGATTGAAATAATACTATTTTGTACTTTGTAGGGTTGTTGTGAAAAATCAGAAGCAGTAGTATGCTAAGCCATATTAGAACCTGAGGAAAAAGGAAAGATCAGTATGTTGATCTAGTTTATTTAAAATGACTATATTTTGATCATCATGGGATATTTCATTAACATTCAATTTCAAAAAATTTTGCATTAAAATATTTATCTTGATGGCTAAGTTTTTGATGGCCCCTCAGATTTTGCACCTGACATGAGAGCTTCACTCATCTCACCTTAGTCTTGGCCCTGGTGAGAATTAACAGTAGTGATGAAAGTAAATCACATAGCACAAGGCCAATATCATAGGGAACATGCAATCAATAATATAGAATTGTTGCTGATATTATTATTGTTGTTGCTATCATTAATTTGGAGAAGACTATGGAAATTTAGCCCTATGTTAATGAGGATAAAAAAATCACAATATGACAAGGGATTGGGCAATATTTTCAGTTTAAGAGGAAAGATCAGGAACTTATTCCCATATGCAACCTGTGCAGATTGAACAGTGTTTTGAGTGTGAGTGCTTATGTATTAGTTTTCTAGTTTATTATATGAGAAATGTCAAATGAATAAGTTGGAGGCATCTTATGAATGTTAGCATTCATAAAAAGATGTTGAATTTGTAAAGATTATCATTCAACAAATAGCACATGCAACATTCAATAAATTGAAATGCTTACAAAATATGATATTCTAGTTGAATGGATTTATCCTGAGATTTCCTTCAGTTTCAGCTTCAGCTATTGAAAAATGTCTTTAAAATTTATTCACTGACTTCCTTATCATGGTGACTAGAGTAGATGGAACATAATAACCTGTGTCATTGTTGTGGATGTCCACGGTCTTTGGTTCAAATTGTTTTTAGGTATTAGAGCTGTGACTTTTAACCAAATCCCTGAAAAAAGATAGCTTTTTCTCCCATAACTTGTATCTTACCCTTTGGGGGAAGATAAATGAAAACTAAATTCCTGCTATGGTATAAAAAATAATATAAGGTTTTTGTTCCAGCTTCCTGGCACACAGCTTCTAAAATGCTTGGAATTTATCTCTTGTGTGTACAAATGACTTTACTCATGGTAATTGTTCATGGGGGTGTCTAGATAGATTTGGGATGGGGGTGCTGGTCATCAGAAAAACTAACCAAGTGATTAAAACGTTAAAACTTTGAGCACCACTGTCTTGCCTGAGGGTTTCAGCCCTGGGCAAGTTCACTATGGATTTGGTAAGACCAAGAAATGACAACAGAACATTCTTGGGGTGAAAGGTTTTATACCCGGCTTTATTCTCCCTGTAGTAGGTTGAGCACTAGAATCACATCCGCACCCAGCTGTCTGCAGGTCCATAATCCACCTCTGTCTCTGCCTCCCCCAGAGCACTGGGCAGAGCTCTTTGTATAGTGACTCAGTCAATAATAGCTTATTGCCTAGGGTGTGGAAGTATTAGCCTAACAGTAGGCCAATTATATCATCATTTAGTTACCGTCAAGGGAGGATCCTGGCCATAGAAATTTCCATTTTCCCCATAACCATCCACCCCCTCAGGAGAGGGGCTGGAGATTAAATTCAGTCAAAAATGGATGATTCAATCAGCCATGTCTGTATAGTGACACTTCAGTAAAACCCCATAAATAACAAGGTTTGGGGAGCTTCTGGGTTGATGAACACTTCAGGATGCTTGCTGGGAGGGAGGCATGCCTGGAGAATCATGGAAGCTCTGTGTGCTCCTCTCCCAGACCCTGTCCATTGCATCTCTTCCATTTGGCTATGCCCGAGTTGTGACCTTTATAATAAACCAGTAAATGTAAGTAAAGTGTTTTTCTGGGTTCTTTGGGTCATTCTAGCAAGTATAGAACCTGAGGAAGGGGTTGTGTTTAGATTGACAGCAGGTAGGTCAGATGTACAATGGGCCCTGGATTTCTGAGACTGGCATCTGAAGTGGAGGCAGTCTTATGGGACTGAGCCCTTACCCTGCGGGGTGTACATTAACTCCTGAGAGTTAGTGTCAGAATTTAATTGTTGGACACTAGTTGGTGTCAGAGAATCATAAACCTGCTAATATGCTTTAGTTGAGGTTCCCCTTGCTGTGCTTCTTCGAATAGTTTCTAGTAATTCTAGTTTTATAGCTGCATAAGCACATTGGCTATGTCTGTCTTGTCTCTGTTTTCCCATTATTTCTATAATTAGAGTTCGCTTTTCAGTAAGGATGTACAGTTGAAATAGTGAAATTCATATAAATAAAATATCACATCTTTTATTGTTGTTATATATAACCAATTTATAGGAGTATTCCATCAATTATATTGACATGATTTATGCCAAGATGAGATTTTTCTGCTTCTGAGAGACCTATATGATCTGTTCATGCAGAAGTATCCCTGAGAATTAAACTCAAGGACATTGGAAGGAAAATTGGGAAATGAAAGCAGTAAATAAGTTTGAGCCATTGTTACTCACAATGTGGTACTTGAACCATCAGCCTCCATATCACCTGTGAGGTTGGCACAAATGCGATTCATTGACCCCACTTCAGTTTACAGAACCAGAATCTAGGGGATGGGGCCCAGGGCACTCTGTTTTAACATCTTTCCAGGTGATATGCACAGTAAAATCTGAGAGCCACTGCCCTCTGTAGTTTAGTCAAAGTAAGTTCAAGCGAGAATGTCAGAGGTAGTAAGAAGCTGAGGTTAAATGGGAAGGTAATCAGCTGTCCCACTTTGTCTGAGAGTGCAAGGTGTTCTTGGATGACAGGAGTTTTGCGACTAACAGCAGGTAAGTCCCAGGCAGACTGGGCTAAGTTGGCCATTATGGTCAAATGAGTCTATGCCTATTTTAGAAGCTATACTACCTTGCAATTTCATTTTGTCTCTGTTGGATATCCTTTATTCCCTGACTGATTTTCTCCAGGCTCCTGGCATGACCAAATTAATATGGCTACCTGTGGGTCATAGACTTGGGAAATTTAATAGCATAGTTAGTCAGAGTTGACATTTTGTTCTTGGGGTATCTGCTGGAGTTTGATTACACTGGAGTGCGTGATCCATAACTTGCTTCTTTGCTTAATTCTTTCTCACTTCAGTGTTATGTGTGCAGTAGGGCAGAAGTTGGGAATCATTTTAAAGTTCTTGAGTTTATTTGTCCAATTTTTCTTATTATTTGTTTCTATTTGCACACATTTGGGTTACTATGGCTCTCTCCTTTTGTTTCCTGACTGAGCAGGTATCTTCATTAATAGTATAAATTTGCACTAATGTTAACAAGTTACAAATTTTCAAAGTGTTTATTGGACATTGATTTAAATTGTAGAGATTGTGATGGTATTGTAAAGGTCCCTGAAAGCTGATTAATAGAATTAACAACTTCTAATAATTATGAATGCCATGTTTGTTTTAAGATTTGCTTTATTTTAATGAATACTTGAAAACTTGTTTCTAAGGAAATGGAGTAGGAATTGTTCCAAAGAAATGAGTTTTGTCTTTTATGAAGTTCAAAGCAGATTATAAAACAAAACAAAACATTTAACAATTTGTATCTGTCTCTAATGAAATTTAATGGGTTGGTGGGTGTGTGTTTATTTAAACATAACTCTGCACAAATTATTTGTTTTTAATGTCATAAAAATGTTATATTACTTGCTTTTCTTAAAGCTCTTAAAATGAAGACTCAATTATGTTGCATTTACAAACAATTAGGTTTGACTATTTGGATACAAACTATTGTTGCCACCATTTTGCAGCATTTTTTAACCAGTAAAAACATTCTGCTTTGTCTCTTAAAACACCCATTTTGTAAATTGTTTTTCATGTGATTTTGGCTGTAGCACAAATGCTTTCTCTTTCTCTCCATGCAGCTAATTTTTTCCCTGTTTATCCGCACAATTTGCTGGATAAGTACTGTGAGTTATTGCTGAACAATGGGCTTTCTCTACTGAATCACTGACTCAATTTCAAGTATCAGAGGACTTCAGAACCCACTTAAATGGAGGAATAATTTCTCAAGGCTCTAATATGCCTACTTGGTAGTCCCTGAATAACTTTAACCCCCAGCTTGTGCCAGTTGGTATGCTCTGATCCATGAACATCAGTGGTGCACTCAGTTTGGTCTGGCTCAGAAAGCAGGGTTCTGTGTTATTCTGGGTAACATTTTAAAGTTATCACATATGACGAAATTTAGCTGTAGTCAATTAACCACTTAGGAAGTTGATATGTTGGAGACCAACACACTCTGGTTTCAAGTATAACACAGTCAGTTTTTGTCTTAGTCATGGAAAATATCACTTCTTTTGATTGCATACTAGATGAAATGCTTGGACCGTGCTTACTGGCCATCATGAGCAAAACTACACATCCTCAAATATTAGGATCATACTCAGCCTGGTGAGCTGAGCCAACAGTGTGAGAGGCATGTATTTTAGAACCGCATGAGGAACAAGAAATCCATTCTCCCATCCCCCATCTTAATTTCACTGCATGCCTACCTTCCCTGAGGGCAGTGGCAGGCAGACCTGACTCCTCCTCAAATTGTCATACTCTCTCCTTCCCTTTGTGGCTCCATCTCTTTCTCCCTCATTTAATTCTCACTATTAACCTTTAAGAATTAGTTCCTGTTTTTATTTCCATTTAACAAATAAGCCTAAATAAGGTTTAATGACTCTTCTACGGTCACTCAGAAAGTGAGTAGCAGTACCAGTATTTGAATATGGGTTCCTAACACTGATGCTTTTACCTTAGCCCCGGTGCTATAATGGAAAGCACCCACATGAGTAGTCTGCCTTGGCAAAGTCTGAGGGGAAAAAAAGGATGAAAAAACATAAGGTAGGCTAGCACCCTGAGTTGTACCTCCCATGAGAATCAGGACACTAACAGTCTTGTCTGTCACTCCTTTTGTTGCAATGGTCTTATATATATCTGCCTAAGGGTGCACCCTGACTGCTTTTCATTCTATTTTCTCAGTCCCTGGGACGAGATTTCCAATGTCACATCTTCCCGGTTGAGAGCAAGTTTTGACACTACTATGGCTCTGATATTGGTTGAAAGAAATTGTTTGACAGCTCTGCCCAAGTTCAAACCAATGATTGAATGAGTCTTATCCACAGTGTAATATACTACACTCCACTGGTAGGTTAGGAACTGGAAGAACTAATTCACTTGTAGTTTACATGAAGCTGGAAAAAATTGGACTAAGACCTTTCAGTTATGTCTGTGGTTGGTCACAGCCATTTGTAGGTATTCTGTTAAATCTGTAAGCACAAACTCACTGTGAAGTTTTCCATGACACAGTTCAGGATGTGTGTCTACTTTTCCTTACCTAAGGTATGCTTTCTAGGTTAGAATCCAAATACAAATGTATTGGGCAGTATATTGTATTTGGGGGATCATAATGTAATAGGTATAAATTCAATGATCCATAAACTAATACAAGCTTCTGTGCCATCAGTGAGCTTTGAGGGTACAATAGCCACTCAAACAAAATGTTAGAGCTTCATGGTGTATCAGAGTTTTGCTTTGTTTAAAAATCATTTTTTTAAAGAAATGAAAATTTACTAAGCTTTCACTCAACACAAAATAATAATGGGATCCTAGTTCATTTATATTCAGCAGGGATAACATATTTATTCAGGTGCCAGATGTAGAGTGTTAATGGATCAAAGTATATGGACAAAGTGGGCAATTGTACTGTAAATGTTACTTAAGTGATTTTGGCCTGCAAGGGTATTATTGATTTATTTTATCTAATTTGGTTTGTATTGCAATTCAAGCTCAAGATTAAGGGTTGAAGTCATCTGTCTTTGATGGGTGAAATGACTTCAGGTCACCAGGGAACTGAACTAAGTGAATAGGATGTCTCTTC
This sequence comes from Smutsia gigantea, assembly GCA_032199065.1. Lineage (NCBI taxonomy): Eukaryota > Metazoa > Chordata > Mammalia > Pholidota > Manidae > Smutsia > Smutsia gigantea. The sequence continues at coordinate 50,544 of JAVSCE010008700.1, read as the reverse complement.
CTTTGAGGAAGCAAAGAGAGTGGGCATATTTTCCAGTGGAGGGGGAAGTGTTGTTCTCAAAAGGATACTAGGAAGTCATATTCCACCAGGAAGAAACATGCAGCCACCACTCAGTGAAACATTGTGATATCCCTGTCAGTATGAAAATAATATCCTCTTAATAGCTGAAGAGAGTTACTTTACAAAGCTAGGCATAGAGCTTAGCGATGTTGCTTATCATCGATCACTTTGTAAATCAGCAGAACAGGAAGAAAGGTGTCTTTTTAGCTGATGTACAAAGCACCCTATTGAGTGTCTCATATTCATTCCCTCAGTTCTCCAAGTGTTCATTCTTATGAAGAAAAGAGAGAGGGGCCAGTGAGCACACAGGAGAGCAGAGTTTTCCCTTAATCTTTTTTTCTGAGCTGTTATCAAATTGCTTAATACTAAACTTACTGTTGAATGATGGAACAGAAATAATGAAAAATACAAACTCTTTAGCACCATGAAACTATTGGGAGAACATTATCTTGTGTGGCTCTAATCCCCAAAATTATTATAGCCTGAATTCATGATGATTATAAAGAAAAAGAGGGCATTAAGGATTAAAAATATGGGCTGTCAGAAAGCAAACAACTGTGTTAACAGTTCATTACTTGGGCCCTCTGACACATCCCTGTAAAACAAGAAGGATAGGGAAACTGAGGCCTAGGGAGGCTTGATAAGGTCCAAGGCCACCTGGGGTGACAATGACAGTTTTTCAAGTGGAAAAGCAATACTGCACATGTACATTTGCCCCTGGCATGGCTGTTTCTAGAGTTGCAAAGAGATTTATTAACTAAGCAAAGTAGCCAAGCAGCTCCACAGGAGTGTTTGGATATGAAGTCTCTAAGGACTCCATGCAAAATGTCCCAGATCTGAAACATCTGTTCTGGAGATACAGTCAAGTTCCAGTCACAGTACCAAGTTAACAACTTAGTTCCTTTTCCTTAATTTTTTTTTGAAAGTGCATAGCAGCTGTCCACATATTTCAGAGGACAGACCTTGGTTTTAAACCTCAGCCAGAGAATGTTATGTAGAAAACTGTCCATACTTCACTGTATGTGCTAATTAGAAGCTTCTTACACAAGCACATAAATTCACTTATACACTGATGAGTTTTTGGTTGCCAAATAGCTCCAGTGAAAAGGCTAGAAAAGTAAAAATAGTCAATCTAATGAATTTAACATTTATTTTTATGCAGTCTTGGGGTAATTTTTTTGTTTTGTTTTTGGAGGACTGATTTGCATGTGCAATGCTTTTGTTTTTTGAGACTTGTGAAATGCCATTTTTTGGAAAAGGAAGGCAAATTTTTGTGATTAAGAGGCCTCTAGCCAGATACATGGAGTTAAACCCAAAAGACCAGAAGTGAAAGGGAAAGAGATAATCCCTAGGCCATGCATTCACAAGGCCTGGGGAAAAGAAGGAAGATCATCAGAGAAAGGGAAAGGCGACTTACGATTTCACTGCAGCATGGGGTAAATTTATCTCTAGTGTGAGCCCTACAGCTAACAAAGATCAGTCAACCAGTTCCCTTTCTGTTGCATCTCTCCAGTGAGGATAGCAGGTAGATGTCAGTCTCATTTCTCCCACAGAAGTGCAAGTTCATGAGCTGTTGTTCTTTTTAAATCTTTCCATTTTTTTCCTACATTTTACTTTACCTTCATTAGACACACAAAACACACATATGTTTTGTATATGGATCCATGCATCCATTCATCCATGCAACCATGCATGCATGCATCCATGCATCCATCCAGCCAGTGATCCATGCATCAAGCACATACTGAGGGCCTACTGTTTGGTTGGCATGATTTAAGGCCCTAGAACAAGACAGAAACCTGCCTTATGCAGCTCACAGTCTTGTAGGGGTACCATATATTTAAAAAGTTAATAAATCCATGATAAAGATAATTGTGAGTAGAAAGAATTGTTAGAGAGACTCTAAATATGAGCATGATGAACAATTAGTGGGAGGAACAGGGATCCTTGGAATAAGAGGTTGATCATGAAAAGCCCTCCCCAAGAAGCCAAATTACGTGAATGATAAGAAGGAAGCCACTGTGCAATGCTTGGAGGAAAGGATCTTCCAGGAAGAGAGAACAAATAACAATAGCCTTGAGGCCAGGACAATTTCAAAAAATGGAAAGATCATAGAGTTTAGAGCATAGTGATTGAAAGTGGACTCTGAGGAATATGGTACAAGATAAAGTCAGGGAGAAGAATAGGTTACATCTCAAGAATCTTAGAGGCCATGAAAAAAGCACTTGTATTTCATTTTATTTAAATTTTGATGTAATTTTTCTACATATCTATGTGGTGACCATTAGACTCAAAGAGGTTAAATATGTTTTCCAAGGTTAAGTTAGAAAGAAGTGAAGCCAAGATTCCAAGCCAGACATCATTCCACAGTCTGATCCCTTGTCCACTCTTCCCCTTTACTCCTTTATCTTCTTTCTCAGAAATAAATTCACCTTTCTTAGGAATAGTATTGTTAACTCCTATTCATTTTCCAGGCAGCATTTTTACTCCTCCCTTAGTCATCTTCCACCTCTTTTTAAACCTGAACTAACACCAAGTTGGGGAACAATAGCCCCTTCTATTTCCCTGTATCATCACAAATAGCCCACTTTCATCTTTACTATCTTTGTCTTCCTCAATACTCTCTATACTCCACAATGAGAAAGACTGTTAGGCCGGAGTCCAGCTCCAGCTGGGGTGAGGTATCGAAGGGGAGTGAGACTGCGTCGGCGAATGAGAAGACACCCACACTGACTAAGGTGCAAGCATCTCCTAGCATAAGGCTAGTAGACGTTTATTTTATACAAGTTAACAATCAATAGAATTCTGAGTGGGGAACTTAACAGACAACCATTAACTAATTCTAAACTCAATTTCCGGCAGTCTCCAGTGTCCTGGGGTGCGGCGTCTTACATGGTATTGAAACAATAGTAAGGACAGTTAAGGCTGTCTTGGTCTTGTTTGTTCTGTCCTTGATTACTTATCAACTCCCCCTAACCATTTCTACTCCAGTAAGCATTCTACTGATTAACACACCTTTCCTTTTGTTTCTCACTTAACAAACACCAGCTGGGCCTATTTCTTTTAATTCTTTTCTATATATAAAAAAAACTTGAACTGCACTAACCATTGTTCTGTTAATCAAAAACTACCTATTCATGTATAGATCATGAACCCTAGTATATGAAATAGGACTGGGAAACAGAGTCCATCAATTAATTTTTCCCATCCTACGTTTACTTTTAGAAAAGCATCATTTTCTACTCAAAATCTCTACAGCTACATTAGGGGGTCCTTCTCTAGTGGTAAAAGGAAGTTTATTACTAATTCTTTTCTGGGCAATTGGTGAGTCAGGAGGGGGTCCTCCCGGCAGTCCTGGTTCCCATATCTCTTTATGCTGTAATTTCTTTTAAAACTCCTCTGCTGTAATATTAGGGCAGAAAGGGGGCAACCTTGTATAAGTTCCAAAGAGGGAGTTTCTTCTGAGTAAGCAGGAAAGGTAGGGTGAGCTTTCCTTGAGCTTTGGCTACCTGCCTTAAGTATTTGGAGTAAAACTGAAAATAAAAGGGGGGTAAATTCTTGTTATATTTCTGAGAATTATGGTGTACTTTTTGTTAGAGCTCCAAGTAATGAAGCACATGGGAAAGTTAATAGTATAGCGGGAAATAACAGGGGCCAGCTGGGAGGCTTCCAGATCTTCTGAAGGCATCCTTGAGCCTGGACTTTGTCAAGCAGCACGAGTAGCTTGGCCCCCGACAGTGTTATCCCTTAGCAGACAGTCTGGCAAAGAGTAAGCATTGAAATAAAGTGAAAAATAAAAATGAGTGAATGAATGATGTTACCAGATTCATAGTACCTTGAAGTCCTGGTAAGTGGACTAACCATTTCTATGGCTACAAAAATGAAACTGCAATTTAATTGAAGTAACAGTGTAAGTACACTGTTGGTGCTTAATAAGGAGCCTTCACCTTCAACACCCATTAAGTAACATAATATAGAATAGTAGGTGCACTGTTGGCCTTCTCGCCTGCAATCTGTCAGCTTTCTTATTATCTCCCAGCATTGCTACAAATCTAGAACTCCTAGGAATGAAAGGAAATGGTGCAGTTGTCTGAATTAGGAGGATTCAAATCCTAGCCTTGAGTCATATCAGCAGTGAGCCTTAGTTTCTCATCTCCAAAGCTGTGCTAATAGCTTGTCCCATTTTCTGAGGATTAGGCATAATATACATAAAGCACCTAGCCCAGGGGGCAGGATGTAGCAAGTATGCAGCGTTAAAACCTTTCTTAATAGTGGTACTGTGTTCTCACCTTCATACACGTTCAGTTGTTTCCTGCTGCCAACCTAAAGAATAAAGTTACTTTGGTGTTCATGAGTCCTTCACTGGTTCCTTCTTTTCCAGCTTTAAGTCCTGCTACATTCCTCCTATTGCAGATTATTCATCCCATTGCCCATCTCCCTACTTCTCCAACATGCCTGGTACCTTCAGGCCTTTGTTCCTTTGGTTGGGCTGTGTTAACAGGCTGGATTATTACTTTTCACTTGTGGAAATTCCTTTTACTCTGAAATTCCATCGTGAGCAGTGTTTAAGAGCATGGGCTCTGGATCCGGTCTATGTGAGTTCAAATTTTAGCTCCCCTCACATGCTACACCTGTGACCCTCAGTGGCTTATTTAACATCTCTATGCCCCTGTGTCAGGATGTATGATTGGGATAGGAAAATGTTACTCTCCTAGGGTGATGAAGACTGAAATAATTGACGTATGTAAGGAAGCTGTATGAGTGTCTGACATGAAGTAAGTGCTACAGGGGAATATTAGGTGCTATCACCATTATCACTAGCATCTTCTTTCAGTACTTCTCCATAAATGCTTCTGTTGTCAGAGAATCTGTTCTTAGTATTCTACCAACATTTCTCTTGTATCTTTATTACAGAATTTACAAATTTATGTTTAATATTATAGCATGTGGCTTGAATGCTTGCCACTCCCATAAAATGCAATGTTTCTTTAGGGAAGAAGTCATAATGCCCTTGTCCTCATCTCTTTTATCATTTCAGGGTGTTAAAACAAGGTTTTCTCAAATACTGTACACCAGCTAAGTGTGACATGATGAAGAATGCCTGTGTCTAATTGATTTATTGTTTACTTGTTCATTGTCTTCTTGTATGAGAAGTGCATGGACCCTGTCTGCTGCTGCTCTAGTCCCAGAGCTTAAAACAGTGCCTGGCACAAAATAGACACTAGGGAAACATTTGCTGAATGCAAGATGGAATCAGTGAATGAATGGATCACTTGAGGCATCTATAGGTGAGGTTTCTTAAAACTCCTCCTTTAGTGACTGGAAAGCATGTGCTTTAGCCCCCAAGTTCCCTGTGTATTTCCATACACAGACATACTGCATGTCTATACAGAATTCAAAACGAATCATTTCCAGGATCAGGATGTAAATTGGACATGTGGGCACCTGCTTGACTAGATGGCAGGGAGATATTTGAACAAAAATATCTTGCCTAGAGAAAAGCAGGTGGAATTTGCCTTTTCAACATTTTTGTGCCAAGCCAGATAATTTACCTCTCACCTGGGAACGGTTTCCTTCCCGCAGCCATTATGTGAGTTTCACCACAGCTGTGGAGCTAGAGTCAAAGTCAAAGTAGAGATTGCTGCGTCACTTGCTGGGAAATGACTTTTTAGTCTGAGTCTGTGTTCTTGTCTGGCAGTTTTCTTATTTGTGTTTAAAAACATGGACTGCAGAGAGGTGCACATCTGTTTCTGAATGTGTAAGTAGAATGTGGAAGGAATTTTTTTGTGGCTTTAAATTCCTGGACTTTTTAGCTGTCCCAATACATGCATTCTAACTTCTGTTTTTCTAGCCAAGAAGCAGCAGCTGCATCTGGATGTGTGAATTATACATTTGAGTTAACAGTATTTAACAGAAGCATACATTTCTTTTTTATCTACTGTATCCACAATTCTGAGACAACCAGGCTTATCAGTATGATACTGGTATCTTCCATCTTCTCTCTTCCTTCTCTTCCATAAAATTTCCCATTCCTAGCATCATATAGTCAGACTGAAGAATAAAATAAATCATTCTCTGTACTGGCGTCTCATAATGCTTTTTGTTTTTTCTTCTGATACTGACAATTTGTAAGAAGAGCAGAGTTTTCTAAGTTGGAATCTTATCAGGACAGGGCTCGAGCAGGGACAAAAGGAAGAATACATACTTTCTTTGATGTCAAAGTCATGAAGAGTCACTAATGTACTCCAGTGCCAAGTCAGAGGCCTTAGTAACAGCTTCCAGCTTCCAAAAGCCATGGAGACAGTGGCATGACGCGTAGGGCATGGAGAAAGGAAGCTGCCTTGGACATTCAGGTTACGTTATCTTAGTCCCAGAAACTGAGATATGGCAGAAGAGAGGAGAAAGATGTTTCCAAACATTACCTTTGAGTAGGTAAATAAGACCTACAAAGTATGATTGGATATGTACCCTTCTCCTGGAATCTCTTGTCTAATGCCTGTGGTATATCATTATACAATTAGAGATGTACTCCTCTCCCTAAGATATTTCAGTCTTAGGAGTCTCCTTTCAATATAAAATACACTCATATATGTAACATGAAATGATATAACCTATTAATTCCCTTATAGAAATGAGTTTTCCAAAGGTCAGAACTATAGTAAGGGACCATAAAATAGGTTATTTATGGTTGCAGAAGCTCCAAGAACAAGAAAACAAGTTGTAAAGGCTTCCAAGAATAAATTTCACATGCCGAATGAAAGAGCATGAGTCTGAAGACAGAGATCCATGCCCAGAATCTAGGAGTGCCTTTATCGCGCTAGCCTTAGGTCACTCAAGTGTGAAAGAAAGTGACAAAAGATAAGCTATTATACAATTATATTTGAGATCCTCCTGTCCTCACCTGACTCTTCAGAATGAGAGATAGGTAGGAGTAAGTTCAGAAACTGCCTTACTATACAGAATCTAGGGAGTGGGTGTAACAGAAAGGAAAAGAAAATATCTAACAAACCAAGAGAACAATGGCAATCATAATCTAAAACAAGGGTTGGTGGTGCATCCTTTTTATAAATAAAGTTTTATAGGAGCACAGCCACACCCATTAATGTAATGTGGCCTGTGTTGCTCTCCTGATAAAATGGAAAAGTTGAACAAGTGCAGTGGAGAATTGGTTCACCAGTCTAAATAGTTACAATCTGGCTCTTTAAAAGAGTTTGCATCTCCAGCTCTAAAAAAAAAAATCTAGAGTAGCCATTATGCTTACACAATACTTTGAACATTGGGATCAGCAAATGGAGACTCATAAATGCCTCCTAGGAATTGTTTTCTGACCATAGAACATACGGAAAATGCAAAACATATTTCTGGGATTCCTCATTGGCAAAAACTCTGAGGTCATACACAGTTTTTTGTTTCATTTACGTACGGTAATCATCAAATTTAATACTGGTCAATTCTCCCAGACTCAGTTAATACTTAATGAGATCTTTTCTTACATTTTTTTTCTTCCATCAATCCCTGTCTGATGATATCTACCATTTGTTCTTCCACTGTTTTCTGGAAAACTCTTGGAGCTGTTGCCAACCTCACATTTCAAAATATAATGTGACATTCTGTTTTTTTATATGTGCAGAGGGGCCACTGAGCATATATGTGATGAGTGTTGATACATGAGTCAAAACTCTTCACCAGAATATATAATAAAAAGCTGGACAAATGGCTGTCATTGACCGAAAGCAGAAGACATGCTGAGTGCATGAAAATAATATATCTTTATAAGGTGTGTGTTTGTGTGTATGTATGTAAGATTAAGAAAAAGAGACTCTTGCTGTATTCAGAACAGTCATGTTATAATGAAACAATGGTTTGCAGGACACTTAATACAGTGGGGTTTGAAGGAAAGCAGATTTTGAAAAGTTCTGCTGAAATTTATCAGTGGGATTGTATCTTTACTATTTCTTGAGATTTCAATGTTTTTTAAGTTATTTTGACTACTGAGCTGGGATAATTTGAATATGGTCCAAATAGTAACTAGGCAACAAGTTACCTCAGCCTTCTATGGGTTGCCTGTGTCAACTGGGGATAAGGTTTTTCTGAACAGGGTCATTGGGAGAGCTACCTCAGATAATGTATGTGGAAGCAGTAAGTAAACTCTGATTTTCCTAAAAGCATTTGTTATTATCATTACAGTTACTATGCTGTCGTGGCTAACAGTCAGGTTTCCTATATGTCCTTGAAATAACCTAATGTCATTGGGTCTCATTTTGATCATCTCTTACATAGACCAATGGTAATGTTCTGGTCAAAAGTTTTGTCACCCGTAGACTTGAAAATCACATGCTTTAGGCAATTAAAGGAAAAAAAAGGGCAGCATTTCCCATTTCTGACATGACTTCACATTGTCTTTTGGAAATTTAAGATTCAGGATACATTATGTGCTTTCTTCTTTGCACCTGGTCAAACACCTTTTAGTAAATGCTTGCTGTTAAAATGATAAATGGATGCTATTAAAGCACTTCAATGCTTAGTGCACCAAAAGTGCCTACTTAAAGGCTAGTTTCCCTTCAGAATTTTGAAGAATATGCCTTCTCAGCTTTTCTTTCTTGGCACAATTCTTAAGCGAATGGGAATATGTATATGCCTGTGTTCCTCTAAGCATCCACCAGAGGAAATGTTACATTCCCGTAAAAGTTTCAAGTGGCTTTAATTAGATATTCCAAGTTAGTAAATAGCTCACTTCTTCCTAGTCTTCTACCTTTCCCAAAGAATTGTGAATTTGGCAGAAAGTGAAGTGGTCTGGACTGTTTGTATCTCAACCTCCCTAGTTGGACTTTTCCTGCCCAGTGTTTGCAGAGATGAAATTTTGTACTGCATGTGATTTCTGGGTAAAAAGTATGTTTCTTCACACATTTTAGATTTTCTAAAACTTTGTTAGGAACAATCAAATTTTGGGAAAAACAATAAACAAAAGAAATCACTGATTAACTCAAAATTTCTTGTTTTAAAATATATACCAACCCAGCTTTCTGGAATTATATGAGGATGAATGCACTGTAAAGACACACATATCTACTTGTGTGTTTTCCTTGAAACACCCTTGCCCCTTGATACTGTGTGTGCTTAAATGTATTCATAATTTCTAGTTATAAGGTAATCAATCAAATTTTGGAGTTCTTCTAATTTTGCTTATAAGTCACAGCCATTTTCCCTTAAATAGCAGAGTAATTTTACCAGTGTTAATCAAACACAATTTTGGAAGCCCCTGATGAAGAGACCCATCTTTATAGGTTGAGTTACTACATGAAACATTTAACCAAATCCTCAATAGAGACATACTAGTTAGTAGTCTTAATTAGACATTTAAAAGATGTTTTGTGTTTGTGCTTAATGCTGTTCCAGATTCTATATACAATTATTACACTAAGTGATTTAATACTAAGATAAACTGAGTCCAAAGTGATAATGCATGTGTAAAGTACAGCTTTATCCATGGAAACAAAAGTTTCTTACTTCATTCCATTTTGCTAATGAAAATATATGAAGCATCCCTAAAAAATGGCAACAATTAGTTTTCCTCACCAAAGACCTGAACTTCTTTTTTTTTTGTTTTCTCTTCAAATTTATACTTCTCAAATTCAATTTTAATTAGTTAGAACAACAAAGGAGCTAAATCTTCGACTTCTAACAAGTCTTCCCTATGTGCCTGAATAGCAATGAACTAGCAATAGCATCCTACCTTTCTCACAACCCCCATTGTCAACCAATTTAGAAGTTGATACAAAGTGAAAATAAATACTGGGTTTCCCACAGTATTTGAAATGCTGGCTATAATTTGTAATTTCTCTGATGTTATTTGGTGGTTATGATTTATTACCTTCCCACTGCATGAATCAGCCATGAAATCTCCATGACTCAATAGTACGTAACAAAAGCAATCAGGAGAGTGACATTAGAACGAAGTGTTGGTAGGTGAATTTGAACAAGATTTCATTAACTTAAAGAACTAAGGCATAGTAACTCCCCCAGTTTTTTGAAATCTTACACAGTCATCATTTCCATTCTTTCTCTTCATTAGTTAATACCTCTAAACTTGGTGGAAAATTACCATCAGTTGGAGACAAACAACAAATACGAATTCATGGTGACAGTATAGGTTTATTCTTATTTTGCATTTAGTCTTATATTTTTCCATTGTGTTCAGAATAGCTTTTTCCTAATGTTGCAAATAAATTTCCTTGCTATCTCCCTGCTTTTTTCTATGTGGTAAGTTAGTAGCAAAATGAATCTTTTGTTTCAATAAATATTTATTGAGCCTGGATTCTGTGTCAGGCATTTGTAAGGCGATGGAGTTGAGTAATGAGCAAGGAAGACATGACCCTCCTGAAGGAGATTTCAGTCTGGTGAAATGAATCATATTTACTTTTCTAGGCTAAGTGCCATTAATTTTTAGTAGGAAAATGCCCATTTTCAGATCTTAAAGAATATGCCTTACATAAGCAACTTCACTTTGCAACACTTGAATATTTATTTCAAGGCACAGCTATCCTCATGTGGAAGTGGGACAAAGCCCTGTCAACAGGGATATGCTGCTTCTGGGCATCTGCCCCTCTTGGCCCTGTGGACTCTCTAGTTTGACAGTTTATATCTGATGCTGCTTTCTTGCTTTGTAAATGCAATTTAACTTACTTTTAGCTAAGAAGAGAAGTATTGGGTGAAGTTCTGGGATATTTCACTGCTAGAACTCAGTTCATCAGTTTTAAGTGTCATCCAAGAGCATTAGCTGGGAATCATGATATGCATATCATTGCATCCAAGGGAGACTGGGGAAGAAGAGAGAGTTCTCAGAAAAATCCACTGTCTTTAATGGAAACATGACTTAAGCACAAATTCAAAAAGTTGAACTCTCTGTGACTGAGAACTGTGGTTTTTCACTTTGGTATCAGTTACACCTGGGATAGTGTCTGGAATAGAATGGAAATAGTAATACTGTCTCTTATTGAAAGAATACTGGGCATCAAAACTGGACAGCTACATATAAGAGAATGAAACTGGATTACTGTCTAACTCCATATGCAAAGGTAAACTCGAAATGGATCAAAGACCTGAATGTAAGTCATGAAACAATAAAACTCTTAGAAGAAATTATAGGCAAAACTCTCTTGACCATAAATATGAGCAACTTCTTCATGAACATATCTCCCCAGCAAGGGAAACAAAAGCAAAAATGAACAAGTGGGACTATATCAAACCAAAAAGCTTCTGTACAGCAAAGGGCACCATCAGTAGAACAAAAAGGCATCCTACAGTATGGGCGAATATATTCATAAATGACATATCTGATAAGGGGTTGACAAAATATTTAAAGAGCTCATGTGCCTCAACAAACAAAAAGCAAATAATCCAATTAAAAAATGGGCAGAGGAGTTGAACAGACACTTTTCCAAAGAAGAAATTCATATGGCCCACAGGCACATGAAAAGATGCTCCACATCACTAATCATCATAGAAATGCAAATTAAAACCACAATGAGATATCACCTCACACCAGTTAGGATGGCCGCCATCCAAAAGACAAACAACAACAAATGTTGGCAAGGATGTGGAGAAAGGGGAACCCTCCTACACTGCTGGTGGGAATGCAAATTAGTACAACCATTGTGGAAAGCAGTATGGAGGTTCCTCAAAAAACTAAAAATAGAAATACTATTTGACCCAGGAATTCCATTCCTAGGAATTTAAGAATGCAGGACCCTAATTTCAAAAAGACATATGCACCCCTATGTTTATCACAGCACTATTTACAATAGCCAAGAAATGGAAGCAACCTAAGTGTCCATCAGTAGATGAATGGATAAAGTAGAGGTGGTACATATACACAATGGAATATTATACAGCCATAAGAAGAAAACAAATCCTACCATTTGCAACAACATGGATGGAGCTAGAGGGTATTATGCTCAGTGAAATAAGCCAGGCGGAGAAAGGCAAGTATCAAATGATTTCACTCATCTGTGGAGTATAAGAACAAAGCAAAAATTGAAGGAACAAAACAGCAGCAGACTCACAGAACCCAAGAATGGACTAACAGTTAGCAAAGGGAAAGGGACTGGGGAGGGTGGGTAGGAAGGGAGGGATAAGGGGAAAAAGGGACATTACGATTAGCACACATAATGTAGGGGTTGTGGCATACGGGGAAGGCAGTATAGCACAGAGAAGACAAGTAGTGACTCTATAGCATCTTACTATGCTGTTGGACGGTGACTGTAATGGGGTATGTGGTGGGGACTTGAGAATGGGGGGAATCTAGTAACCACAATATTGCTCATGTAATTGTATATTAATGATACCAAAATTAAAAAAAAGAATACTGGGTGTCAGGTATTACACTAAATATTGAGTGAGAAATACTGATGAATAAGTCCTTGTCATAAAGAGCAGTGAGGCATAAAGACTAGCTGATCAAGCCTGCAGAAATTCATATACTCATTTTGGAGGAAAATTCTACCTATGTTCTAGTCCTCAGAAGGGAAACATGATAAACATGAAGAGAATAGAGACAATACTATGGAATAGTTTGCATGCTTTTAACTATAACAGTGAGTGTGGCCAAGGACTCGAGGCATTTGAGTAAAAAGAACCAGGACCGCCTGGCACAGCTGGACTAAGCAAGCTCCATTCTTGGTTGGCCTGAGAATGGACCACCTCATCGAAATAGCATCGTAATGAAGAAAACTCAAGCCGATGAAGTAAACAGTAATTTTGGCTGTAGGTAGATCTTGCTCTGCCTTTAGAAGGGTCTGAAAGAAGATTTGGAATGGAGGGCAAGAATAAGGTCATAAAGAGAAAATATTACTTGTGTGTATAAGTGTTAACTTGTGCCTAAACGCTACAGGAATATTCCTCATACTGATTGATTGCTCTTTTTCTCACTGCTCTGGTTGAAGTTATTATGCAGCATTAAAACATGCACTTATTTTTCCAAGTTGCCTCACGTAGTCTACTCTTAGATTGGGGTTTAGGCAGAAACCTTAGGACAGAGAGACTCAAGATTGGGAAAAGTTTGATATGTTTGCCTTCTGTTTTGGGGCAATGTTTCAAGCAAGCTGTCTCTTGAACTGCCCTCCTTGGCATCACGTCAAATGGGCCTCCTCATATCAGGCACATTAATTTAAGGAACCAACCCAAAGGACTTCACACAGGTGTTTTTCTTTAGTCCTCAAAGCAATTACACAATGTACAAATTATTATGATTCCCATTTTACTGATGGGTTAACTAAGGTTTAGAGAAGTTAGGTGACTTATTCAGCTCCTTAATAACTGTTAAAGTTGCACAAACTTCATGTACTTCAGACTTGATTTAAAGTGAACTGTGAACAAATGGCCAGTAATAAGCAAAGGTCTTAAGAGACTATACCTGTTTTCCAAAGGAATCAAAGTAATTTTGATCATAAACAGGGAAGGGGTAGGAAAGAAGATTAAGGTAGGTTATTGGATGATTTTTTTGGATAGATATTCTAGCATTAAAGATAAAGTGATTGAAGAATAGGCAGAAATTCGAGGGAGAAATTCTTGGCCACCCAGGAGGAACATATCTGTCAGGGTAAATAGGCATCTATGATTTTTTTTGCTTCCAGGCAAGTGGCAGGGTAACACAGAGATCATACCCATAAAATCTTACATGTCAGCTGTGACCTCATGCAATGCCACAGGCCCCTCAATGTTAATGTCTTGCTAATGTAAATGAGACTGAAGAATTGGTTCCACAAATCAAGCTCCTGATATATTAACCCCTTTTCCCTTCCACAGTACATTGTACTCAAGCCCAAGGGTCTATTAGCTGAACACATAAATGGAGTTTCACAACCCTCAAAATCTGCTTTGCATGCTGTGCCCAGATACTCACAATGTTTATCCCTTGTGCCCCTGTGGAAAATCCTCCTGGCATTTGAGATCATCTTCTCCCTCAAGCCTTCCTGTCAGGAAGAAAACAGCCCTAAGTGAAATGCTGCAGATCAGTGAGTTGGTAAGCCAGCTACGGAAACAGTTACAGCCCATCACACCTCTGAAAATAGCCCACTTTAGAGATGTTAGAATGAGAAAAAAGACATCAGAATTAGGACCCTGAGAAGCATTTGGTATGTGGGCAAGTTAGATGACCTTTTTAAATGACAAGAATTTTTCATTTTGGTTTCTGACCTGAGAAATAGCTTTCAAACTGAGTTTCAGTAGAGAGGCTATAAATTAGAGTAATAAAATATAGTATAGCCAACAATTCTTAAGTAGTTATTATGTGCCTGGCACGTGTATAACATGCATGGTATATAAAACCTTCAAATCACCCTATCGGGTTGGTATTACTTTTACTTCATTATGAAGTAGAGGAAAAAGCAGTAAAACGCCCTACCCTGCCCAAGATTGCAGAACTAGTTTTACAACCAGATGCAAATGCAGATCCCTATGGCCCCAAAGCCTTTGTACTTGGAACACTGGCCCACTTTGCATCAAAATGAAGACACAGAGGAAATGTGTCCCAAGGAAGCAGCACTTCTGAGTGCCTACTGTATTCTGGGGGCTCTGCCAAGAGAGGTATTTATGATAGTAAGGGTATGGCATGTGTCACTGTGGCCTGTTTAGGACGTGGCTCATAGTGGGACTCGACTCATGAGTGTCTGATGAATTTCTCTCCGGTAAGATAGAGCTGTAGGGAGACAGGATCTGATTTGGGTTGTTTAGTAGTAACGAATTTATCCAGAGACAAAGCATTAATCAGGAAGATGGAATGGGAAATGTTCTGTACAAGAAATGACAGCTGCCACATGAAGAACAAAAACAGAGGGATTGTGTATAAATCTCCTGTGTGTTTTCAAATAAACCACAAGGCTAAAAGGGCACGTGGAATAGATTTGATAGAGAAAAGCATCTTAGATTTTGGAAACCACTAAACATTGGTGGGCTTTTGGGCTGTGGATTGATAGGCTTGCATACAGGATTGATATGTTGAAATATTTATGTTAATAGTAGACTGTTATTTTGTCACTTAAAAAAAAGAACTACAGTTGACCTTTGAGATGTCTGATGACAGGAAAACAGGTATAAACTGATGGTTGGCCTTATCGAGTTTAAATATTTGAAAAGGTATAATTCATGTAAATGTTTAGCCTTTTTTTCATTGTGAGAGGGCAAAACCTGCCTAGGCTGGTATTTACTTTTCTAATTAGAAAAGCTTGAGTGATGTGAACAATTAAGATAATACAATACCTTTACAAGATAATTAATCTTTTCTTTGTGATTCATCCTACTACATCCCAAGCTGATAATGTTATTTACCTCCCAGGTAAGGGTATGTTAGAATGTAATTGGAGCCATTTGCTTTGACTATCAGAGGAGAAAAGATCATGCAATTTGCAACTCTTATATCTAGAAATTAAAACTGAAGGACTGACCACTTGACACCACAGAAGTTCCTGGAATGAAGCCTGCTGAGCTCAATTTGTTTTGGTGCCTAAATGAATCCTCTCTCCAGTTTGAATGCTTGATGAAATTCCTATTAGAATATTGCACTATAATAATTGACAACATAATGAATCTGCCAAAGACGAAATGCAAATTCCTCTCTGCTGACCCTTCAGAACTGCAAATGCTTTTGCCAGACAAGTGACATCCCCTTTATTCTAAACCCCCTCTGTCCATCAGGGACTGCTGAGGCATTCTTTGGATGCCCATTTCGTTAGAATCAGACAGTTGGGAGTTAGCCGCAATAGTAGGTTGCAGAATTTGGGATAATATATGGATTTAACTAGCATTACTATTTGAAAGCAATGACACCATCTTCTATCACCATCATCACATTCATTTTATATAAGAAATGTATTTTTAGCATGAAAACTTTAGAAGGGTATTGTCCCATGGTAGCAATTTTATAGAGTAACTTAGCTTCATTAAACAAACAAACAAAAAAAACTATGATTTTTTAGTTTTCTGGGTTTGCTTTTGATCTGTGGAAACTTGCTTAGGCATCAACATTGATAAGGTGGTCGCTGCTTCCATCTTGAAATCTTGAAAAAGCTCTCTTTAGTTTCAAGTAGCCCACATTTTCTTGGCATTTCCTCTCTGGAGTAATTTTTTCTCATTCCATTCCACAGTTTGCTCTTCCTCTATCACTGAAAGGTTGTTTTTCAGGAGCCTGTCTTAATTCCTGCTTCCTTTCTTGCTCTGTATGCTCAGCCTAGGTAATCTTATCCCCAGGACTTTAATCACAAATCTTGTCATCTAGGCCATACCTTGCTTCTGAGTATCAGATCCATATCTTCAACCATTAGACCTTCCCACTTGAATGCCACAAAGACACTTCAAACACCTAAAGTCCCATAACAGACTCATCACTTCTCCCTGTTTTGGGGGGATTCTTAACTCTGTAAATAGAATTACTCTTCTCCCATTGTTGAAGTCACAAACTTAGATAACGTGTTGACACATTCACCAAGGCCTCTTAAGTCATGCCACTGTTACCTTGCCCTTGGATTCTTTCTGTAGCTAGCTAAGTGGTGTCCCCACACCATCTTTAACAAACCATTCCCTTTACTGTAATCAGAACATGATTTAAAGCACACATCTTTAATAATATGCTGCTGACACTCCAGTGACTCCCCCCTTACCCTCTGGATAAGGTCCAGACTCCTTGACCTGACATAAAATTCTGTGCCACCCATGACCTGTTCCTTGCTTATAGCTTCAGTGGATTGTTTAATTATTCCACAATTTATTTTGCCCTTGCTTCCACCTACATTTAAGACAACATTCAACATTGTTTCATATATATATGTTAATAATCAATGCAATGATTTTTATTTTTCCTTAAACATTTTTAGAGCATTATTATACAAAGATATGTATTATACAAAATTATTGTGAGGCAATGAAATATAGTGGTTAAGAGCATGGGCTTTGAAATCACAAATCTGAGTTCTAATCATGACTTTCCTAAATAGTATCTTGGTATCAATCATATTAATGAACAACTTGAAGCCTCAATTTCCTCATATGTAAAATGGGAATAAAATTACTACCTGTTTTCCTAGATTTCTATTTGTGTTACATGAGATAATGCTAGTTAAATGTTTACTACTATAGGCCTCATAATGTATTACGGTTTTTGATATGTATAAAGCACTTAAATTATTTATTCTACTATTTAATATTCTCCATAATTCTTCATACTTAAACCTAATCTCACATACTAAAATAAGCCTTGTCTGTTCTTATTTGTCCTGTCCAATATTGGGCCCCCCAGTAGGCAATGTTAATTCCTTTGTGTTTGGTCTGTTCTCCCATCTAGAATGCATTGTTCTGTCCCTCTTTCTTGCTGACTTAAATTCCACGTATCTTCTCATTTAGGCTAGTTAGTTTAGGTTCCTTCCTCACCATGGAGGCTTCTAGATGTCTGTTATTCCTTCTCATTTTTCCTTTCTCAGAGCTCTGATAACTGGCACTTTGATACATACATTTTCTTCTTTCTTAAGTTACTTTGTGTACATAGAAAATTAAGCCTCTTCAGCTCTGTTATGGCCCAGTACTATTTGAACTCAATTTCAGAGTGGCTTCTACAATGTACTCTACTTTTCCTCCCCCCACAGACCTTTAGTTGGTACTTCTAGCTATTTTTAGATCTTTATTTTAAGCGTTGCTTATTAATGATGATATTGCAATTTGTTCTTTTTTTTTAAGCACATGCAAAAAAAAAGAGAAATGGCACGTTTAAATGTGCTGGTTTTCTTTTACTTAATATTCAAAATCTAGATTCTTCAGTTTATCCCAAAACAAAAATTGCACACTGCTTCCTGAATTTTATCTTCTTTGAATCTGTTCTAGGTTCGTGATTACTTTCCATTTTCAAAATTTTTACTCTGGCCTGCAAGAGTTTTACAGGTGTCACTCTTTCTCAGGAAAGGTAGATTTTTATTACTTTACAAGGATGACAAATGCAGGCCTGCAGCATAATATAATTTCATTAATCACATTAAATGTTCAGCGTCTCTCCTCTGTACCCCTGGCTATGGCGGATGGATACCCTTGCCAAGGAAAAATTGAAGGGAGGGCTACCGAGTTACAGAATGGGAGTGAGAATTTTTCCTGCACTATTTTCTTTTAAAATTCTAGTTTTAGACAGTAAATCACAAAGCTACAGTGGAATGCAGGCCTCCCTCTACGTTTTCTCTACACAAGTCAAGCATTATAAATTTCTTAAGAATCTGTCAAAACTTCCTTATCCTCTTCTTCACCATTAAAACTTTCTCTCCAGAAAATTGGTTTTTAGGTAGCATTTTTCTTTGCATCAGAATGAGAAATCTAATCAGGGAGGGTCTTAAATATCATGCAAATATTCACTTGACAATAGACATATCTCTCTCTTGCTTTTTGCCAGGATTGTTTATGGTTGGTTTCAAAACAGATTTGGGATTTAGCGTGCTCTGGACTAAAAGCATTTTAAAATTTTCAGCCTTCTTCCTTTATATGGAAAGAATTGATGTCTTTGAAAATAAAGAAAGGAGATGAGCCTTTTTGGTTTGGGTTTACATTATACAGGTCTAGGTTTGCACTGTGTCCCTAATGGGAAGGAGTTATTTTAAAAGTCAGCTTCCATGAAGTACCTTGGAGAAGTGTGTGTGTGTGTGTGTGTGTGCACGTGTGTGCTGAGGGTGGATGGCATGGGGGCATGGAACAGGTAGGGCTCTACTTTCCACCCAACAAGAGGCAAAGTAATTCAAGTTTATTTCATTTTACTTTTTACATATTGACTCCCTGTTAAGGTTGTCAAGGAGGGAGTTCTGCAGCAAATGGTTTAAAAAGGCAAAGTTAGGAAGAATTATTGCAATTGATCATCATGGGATGAGTTGTATGTGGCTGGCCATGCTTTCGGTAACAGTACCCTAAAGGAATTTGTATTTTGGATTTTTCAGACTGAACCATGTGAAATGTGGACTGAGCCTGTTATTCCTGTGGGCATCTCCTCTGTAGCTGGCATAGTGATTACTCTGTCACTTCTTTAATTTCCATCTTTTAATGAGGACATGTAAGTGTGCCTATGGAATTTTCACATTAACATTGGAGTGATTTTAGAATGGACCATAGTGTAAAAGAGAAAAAAAATCTCTTCTCCAGATTCAGCCTTCTATTTAATTTTACATCTAGTGACAAAGCTGAAAGCCACTTGATAGGGAGATTCAGTTTTTCCTCCCGGCATGTCCTTTGGGGCCTTTGGGATAGAACCAAGCACAGCCATCTATAAATCAGTGTTGCATTTCTAGGCCACTAGCTTAATTGGACATACTGACTCTAGACCATTTCCTTGGGTAGGAATGATGAAGTCAGGGCTTCTAATAATTGCATCTGATTACTGGTTCCAATTTAAAGATAATAAAGCAAAATGAATGAGCATCTCCTTCCCATATGGGGTCATTTGGGGGCAATAATCATGGAGGAAGGGATCTTTGGTTTGGTTTGAGATTCCTCTTTAATTCTTTTTAAATGAAACAGGTGAAATGTTTGATTTTCAAAGTAGGAAACCATACTTAGCATCTCTGTTATAGTGAACCCATGTACAAACAATACAGTGGTGAAGAACTGCTGAAGTGATGGTCTTTAGGCCATTTTCTTGTCACAGAAAAGGGTTACCACTTATATTGAGAAATAATAGGAAGAAGATCTCAAGTGAATAGAGAGTTCAACACAGATGACTGCAGTGCTGAAGTATATGTGTTTCCTTTTGCATTAAAATACTGTTTAGTATTCCAAGTGAAAACTAAACTTGGGCTTGGGTTTAAACCATTTCTATGGAAGTCTGATCCTTGTATGTGATAGTGATAATGGTATCCTATTAGCAAAGAGTAAATTATATTTAAACAATAATTGCAGACAAATGACATGTAAATCAATATATGAAAAGGCATCAAGCTGCATACACTACTGATTTTCTGTCATGCTCTTCTCTAGGTTACTGCTCTGAAAATATGATTTCTGGTGTGGTTTTAATGAGTCACATTCTTTTGGATTTGACAGACTTTCATGGAAGTAATTCTAGTAGCCTGTACAACTTTAAAAATGTGACTATGAAATTACCACAAAGTTTAATTTCTCTTGGAGAAATGATGAAAGAGGCACATGTAAGAAGTTTATAAATATCCTCTGTTATTTTGGAAACAATTATTAGTTTGTTTATACAAAGTGATGCACGTTTTATATGAAAAAAGTGAGAGAGTTTTGTTACTTTTAAAGATGACTTTACAATATAAAACAGAGCAGGTACGGAGACAGGTAAGGGCCTTACTATGGACAGAACAACTCTGCATGGCAGTGGGGGCAGGGAATAACAGAGGAACAGTTGTTTGATCTGTACATCAATGGAATTCAGCATGGAATTTGATATGATCTGTACCCATCAATCAATTTATGAAATTCTTGGTATAATGAATCTTCTTAACTGATCAGAAATAAAGGCTGAAATTTATACTAATTTTGACATGGTGGTAGACTATAATATCAAGTGTAGATAAAGCAACTGAACGATGCTTTAACACCAGAGATTAGCAGAAATATTGTGACGTTCTCAGATATTAAATTTCAGTGTTTTGATAATTTGTACTGTGCTCTTTGAAAGGACCAAACTAATGCCATGACAGGCCCCAGAAAGCCTCAGAAATCAGAAGGCCTGAGTTTCAGTTTCCCCGAAACCACCTGAAAGAATAGGAAAATTTTAAGTAGGCTCTGACCCTTGGCCTGAGTCATAAAAACCGGCCTGAACACAATGACACAATAGCTTGCAAACCCGTGCCTAGGTAATCTTTCCCAAACTGATAGACTTTAAAGATAAAGCCCTGTGAGACCCTAATTGAAATATTTTTGCTATCGAATCATCAGCAGACCTCCCCCTCACCTCCCCCTGGTTGTGGTCCCTTTTCCTTTAAAACCTCCTGTAATTTCTGTTCGGGGTCGGACTCCTCTGCTCCTGCGTGAGTTATGAGTCTTGACCCCAGCGCGCTGGTGGAATCAATAAACCTCTTGCTGTTTGCATCAAGACCGGTCTCTTGTGAGTATTTGGGTTGCCGTCCATCCTGGGGCTGAGCAGGGCCTGTTTTCTGGGCCTTACACTCTTAAGGTCAAGAAGGCCCCAGCTAATATCTGGGTTAAGTTGAGTTGAATTAAAACATGTTGATGCTTCACCCTATTAAGACCTACAGAAAAATGTTTCTCTCTTACAGCATAAATTTTACCTATTTTAGGTATACAAATGAATGTTCTAAATAAAGCTATATAATCCATATACATAAGAGTACAAGAAGGTGATTAATATGGATTTACCATTGTTTCAGTTACTAACACCTGGTCTCCTGATAACAACTTTGGTAATTATATGTAAAGAGTACTAAGTTTGATTGCTAGCCTCAAGGAAAAACCAGGCTACAGCTAAAATCAATTTAAACTTCTTTATCATTTTGTAAAGTGATAGACTGATTTTATAATAAAATGCCTTTAGGAGACCTTCATTATGTTGACTATAACATCTTTTTCCTTAAACCAATTCTTAATATTTCTAGATGTGTGCAGTACAATATTATGTATTAATATTAAGAGGAACAAAAGTAACCTATAATTAATGAAAGGTATTCATTACAAAATAACAAAAGATGAATGTTCTTTTAAATCAGGCATAAGACAAAAAATGTTCTCAAATCAGCTATTGGGTATTATAGAAAATACAATAAGATAAGAAAAAAAAATTGAAAAAGAAGAGACAAGGCAGTCCTTATTTGCAGATTATATATTAATCCACATATCAACTCTAAGAGAATTTACAGATAAAATATTAGCATTCATTAGAGAGTTCAACAAGGTTGCAAGATCTGAGATGGTACACAAAAATTACGTGTTCCTCTATACCAGCAGTAACTTATTAGAAAATAAAAAAGAGCTTCTACTGAAAACAAATCCTACCATTTGCAACAACATGGATGGAGCTAAAGGATATTATACTCAGTGAAATAAGCCAGGTGGAGAAGGACAAGTACCAAATGATTTCCCTCACTTGTGGAGTATAACAACAAAGCAAAACTGAAGGAACAGAACAGCAGCAGACTCACAGAGTCCAAGAAGGGACTAGTGGTTACCAAAGGGGAGGGATGGGTGAGGGAGGGTGGAGAGGGAGGGAGAAGGGGATTGAGGGGCATTATGATTGGCACAAATGGTGTGTGGTGGGTCACGGGGAAGACTGTAGCACAGAGAAGACAAGTAGTGACTCTGTGGCATCTTACTACGCTGATGGACAGTGACTGCAATGGGGTGTGGGCAACTTGATAATGTGGGTGAATGTAGTAACCACAATGTTTTTCATGTGAAACCTTCATAAGAGTGTATATCAATGATACCTTAATAAAAAAAAAATAAAGAGCTTATACTAGGAAAAAGTAAAGTATGAAGAATTATATCTAATAAAATATGTACATGAACCTTATGGAGCAAATTATAAAGCACTTTGGGAACTGTGGGTAAAATTTCAATTATTTCCAGAATCTCTCACCTGGCTTTAGTGCATCTCCATATCAATAGGTGTTTCCAAAGGATGGAGGGAAGTAGTCCATCTCAATATAAATAGGTAATTACAAGGACAAAGAAGGGCATATCTGGACTGGAGAGGCTGGGTGGGGTCCCTTGTCCTGCAGCCGGGTTGCAAGAGACATGGGAGAACAGAAGTGAACGACTGCTTGTAAGCAATAAACAGATTTCTTCCACTTTGTTTCTCCCTTTGACTGATTTTGGTTTCAAAGGTATTTTGCCCTGGGATTTTCCCATGGAGTTATATCTGGTGGTAGTTGGCAGGACCTCTGAACCTGAAATATGTCTACATGGGTTGACCCTTGGGCAGGTTGCCTCTAGAGATGGTGAGGAGATGTCTAGAACTCCCCCTGTGGATTGTGGGGAGGCCCCAGTGGCTGCAGTGGTAGAGGGTTTAACTTCACTTGGGACCCTCCTATCTGTGGGGCTTCCAATGGAGAGTCCCTTTTTGTGAATTGGTCTAGAGTAAAGCCTTCTCAGAGGGATGGGGCCTTCTCAAGAATTGTGGAAGAGTGGAGACAACAGAAACTATAGAATTAGACCTCCATGAGATAGAAGACTGCTTAGAGGCCCTGAATGGCTGTGTAGAAGCCTGGATTATGGGATACCTTCTCCTCGAGATAGTGGAAAGGGGTACTGAGGGGAGAGAGAGGGTTATTGAGGAGAGAAAGACTTTGGCAGGAGAGAGACACACTTCAGCATCGCTTGGAGAAGCTGGGTGATAACCTTGAAAGATGATGCACTTGAAAGAGACAGTTATTGAGAAGACAGGTCACCCTCCTAGAAAATACATTAACAGCAGCGAGGGAGGAGACATCAGTAGAATCTGCATTGCAGGAGGCCATGGGGGAGGGGAGGAAAGAGCGGTGCCTTCAGCACCGGAGATGGTAGAGTAGATGTTGGGAGAAGATGGAGTGTGGCCAAGGGCCTATCTGTTGCTGAGGTCACCGCCTGAGGCACCAGCCTTTCCTGTATTAAAGGCCTGACCAGTTGTAATTAAGAAAGTAAAAACGCAGCAACCGCAGGCTCCTCAGGGGAGGAGCCTACCCCTCCCCAGGTTGTGGAGCACTCCATGTTTTGCTCCCATATCCAGGATGAGCTGGTAGGCATGAACATCTGGTTTCAGCAGAAACTATGGAACCTCTGCTTACATGGCTTCTGTGTCTCTGGGATATGAAGGAGGAAAACAGTGTTATGTTGGGTTCTGAAATGGGTAGACTGGCCTCCCTGATAACTGATCTTTCCCTGCAGCAGCAGTTGCAAAGTGCTCGTCAGACCTCAGGGAATTGGGTGCTTCTGGATTGGCTGACAGTGTTGTGCCCAAGTCGCGAGTTCCCGAGAGACCACCAAGGAACCGATTCCGATGCAAACACAAAAGGGTCATTTATTTCAAGCTCGAGCTTGGACTTACACCCTTCACCGACACAGTGGGTCAGGAATGTGAGCCCTGAGCTTAGGGTAGGCAAGGTTTTTATGCATTACAGGTTCAGGAAGAGTGGATTCTAACTTGGCATAAGCTGATTGGGACAAATTCTGGAAGTTAAACAATTGTTATTGGTTAAGTTCGGCTGGCCTGACCATGATGATGTAGCAGGAGCGTTGCTAGGGGAACTATCTGGGGTGGCCATTTGTCCATGTTCTCAAGACACGTACATCTCATACGCCTGGGAGCACTGGGCACAGATGGCCGGCCTTGAGATAAGACCTTCTTCTAATATCAGTTCCTGTGGTTAGGAAACTTTTCAAGGTTTCTTCCAGAGCCAGGCCCAGCTCAGACCTCAGATGGAGATTAGGCACAAAAAACAGTCCTGTTCTGTCCTTCATTTAGGTTCACACAGTCAGATTTGTTAAAATGGCTTCTCTTATGCTAAACGTAGGGTCTCACGTCCCCCCTTCTCTTGTACATTGGGTCCAATCATGGGCCCAAAGTTTTTAAATGACAGAGATGTTTAGCTGGGCTTGACCTGTGACACAGCCTGTCACAGGGAATGTCTCTCTCATCTGGGGGTGTGAGGTTCTATGCCTCACCTCAGTTGGCCCCCACAGTGCTCACTTGAGGTTCCTTGAGACTGTGCCTGTCTTAGGTCGTTTCTCCTGTGAGGAATCTTACCTGTCTTTGGCTAACCACCCATCTCTTGGAACTAAACAAGGAGATAAAAGATAAGAGAGAGGACAGCTAACAGCTATAATTCTGGATAATATTATAATATACATAATTATATTCTTGCAGCAAATGCAGGTGGGGAATCAGCATATGATTCACTTATTTTTTGAAGTTAACTTTTGAAAAGTGGCACAAGTATGTATTGGCTTTAAAAGATTAGCAGCTGCACTCTGTACACACGTTAGGGGAATAGGAATACAAATATATAGCAAAAGCAGAAAAATCAGAAGAATTAAAACAACACATTCGTGGAAACTGTTCACATTTTATTATGTTCTTTTAACAGCAGATAATTTATGGTAGACTTTTCCTAGCTTTTGATTGAGTTCAGATAATTCAGAAGCAGTTCAAGTTGTCACAATCAGATGGCAGAGCTTGGAGAAGTTTTTCATGACTATTTCCAGGATAATCTATTAGAGCAGGAAGGATGTATCTTATGCTACATATACCTTGATAATGTGAAGAGAAGGCTTAGGGTGTGGACCTGTACTACCTGCCCTGCTTCCAAGGTGGGCGGGGCTGCTGTTTGCCTGCTAGGGTTGCCTACAGCAAAGTTATGGGCTACCAGACACTCTTCCTCATTTGCGGAACACTTAAATATTCTAGGCTAAGCCGCCTTTGGCCCTTTGAGCTTCAACTCATTTCATTGAAGAAAGACTCTAGAACTTAATGTTTAACACAGAGTTTCAGTAGGGAGTTTTTTTGCATGTAGTTACATTGCTCTGACTGCAAACATTCCGCCCCACCCTTTCTGGAGGCCCTTCTCCCACTCTGACTACACTCACAGTCTCTGTCTCATTCTTCTCTTTACAGATAGAGACTCTAGTTGCTGCTAGGGAAAGGGGGTGATGACCGCTCTGGCTGCTTTATGCTGAGAGGGGGCGCAGTAAGGGGTGCAGCTAGATCTCTATCAATGGTCGGTCGGGAGGCTTTCAGAAGATGGGAGTTTCCATCCTGGGTTTTATTGCTATTACTATTTGCAGTTTCGTCGCTTCTAGGTGAGACAGAATAAATCATGTTATTAGGTTAAGTAGCAACATCTGGAGTTGGATTTTCTATTCTGGAAGGACAAACTTGACAAGAAGATTAAAGAATGCATGGACTCAGTACAAATAAGGCTGCATTATTGAAACAATACTTTTCTCTAAAATCACTTTTATTTTTATTACTAGTAACTAGATTAAGAAAATAATTAACACTTGGCTTGATTATTTGCATAAGTGCAGCAAGAAGAGCAATTGGTTACATAGGCTCTTTTAAATGTGCTTTGCTGGAACTTTTTATAAGGAACTTCAGATTGGACTTTTAAAAGCCACACAAGGCCAAAAAGCCAAGCTAGACTTGCCATCAGGTTTTGCCTGCAGTACCTGCAGATTTGGGTGAATTCCTCTCCTCTTGAGGTCCCCAAGACATTCTGAGGTTCTTGCACCTGCCAGGAAGTGACCTTCTTTACTCACCTGGTAAGGCTGCTGGGAATCCTGTAAGCAAGGTACCAGGCCAGTTTTTTCAAGGGGCTCTGTTGGCTCCATGAAGTCAACCTCAGTTCCTTAAAGCTGTCCGTTAACATGAGTTTACACACATGTCTCTCAGGAATAGTATTCCAGTCAAAGCCTTGGTAATATAACCAGTGTTTTAAATCAGTCTTCTTACAAGGAAAGCAGATTCTTATTGAACCTATGCAAATAAACATACTGCTATGAAATATAAAAATAGTTACTGAGCTTTTAAGGTCTGGAGGGATCAGGTAGAGAGAAAGATAAATGTCTTAATTTTACTTACAAAGGTATTGTCATTTACTAAACTGTTGTCAGCTCAAGAGAAAAAGCTTAAAACACTTTATCAGTAACACTTGAAACAAAAAGCCACAAAATTATTTTTTTTTTAGTTTACTTAATTTTATGTAAATACTTGTTCTGCTGAAATCTAGTTCTTTACTAGTTCAGGAGTAATAGAACAGTGATTATAAATGACAAAAGACTTGTAAATGAGAGTGGCTAAAGATCTGATGAGAGCTTACTATAAGACAGTTGACATAAGGAAATTTGGATATTTTTGCAACACAAAACATCTAGCAACAAAGTTTAGCATCATTCTCTTTGGCAGTGTTTTCCAGGTAATTAAGCAGGTAATTATATATCAGACAAATAAGCTAAATTAGCCAAATACTTTCTCTAATGAGAAAAAATTTCTCCGACATGTTCCAGGGGCCCTCTGGAAAATATCAGAGTTATTTACTGGTAAAAGTACCTTTTTTTGAATTTGATTTTGGGAAGTTGTCCGAAGAGTTTCTTTGGTACTTGCTTAAATAGGATTATAGGTATTTAACCAGAATGACAATAAAAAGGCTTAAATGCAAATACAGGTTACTCAGTTGTTAACAACACTTGGCTTACAGTCTTTATAATATGAAGATTTCATTTTTTTTGAATACTCAGAGAACTTATTGAGACTTTAAGCATGAGAAACTGCTTTCATAAAAACAATTAGAAAGTTCTTTGCAATCTCTTAACATTAAGAGCAGACTAATCAGTTTAAGAAAACTTTGTCTTTTTATCTGAGAACAAAATTCTAGTTTCGCTGTGTACTTGATATTGAGACTCATTTGCTTTAATTTCACATCGCATGATTGTATCAACTTCCACAAACTTTTTAAAACTTTCTTTTTACATTCAGAGTTCTTCTTTTAAATAAACAGCTGTACTTTAGAAGTTACATTCTTTTACCCTCAACAAAATGAATTTCTATTTTTTATACTTTCTCTTATTAAACACACATTTTTTCTAGCAAGCAGAGATGTCTTCTTTATTATATTAAGTAGTTTTAATTAGAACTTAAAATATTAGGTATTTTAACTTTGAATGAACACTGAAAAAATAGGCTATTGTAAACTGTAACACCAGCATTCTTCAGATTGATACATTTATGAACACTTTTTATCATTTCTGGAAATGTGCCTTACAGCACAATTTTTATTGAGCACAAAACATCTTTATATAACTTAGCAAAATTCTAAGAATTTTGGTTACCACAAAAATTCTCAGGCTGTTTGCAGATATACACACTGTAACACCCCATGACACACAATTATTAAGATGTTCACTTGCTATACTTAGTTTACTCAGAACTATGCTAGATTACTCATGAAACTTTTACTGAACATTACACAGAGTTAAGCTTAGGCAATTTTTTTGAAAGATTTAACATAACATCAACTGAAATGACTTTAGGTAAACAGGTAGCTGATAACCATAGGGACATGTCCATTTCAGTTTAACTTAAATTAGCATTAATGCTTATTAATACCATCCGGAGGTAGAAAAACATTTTTCTTTACTAGACACATAAACATACAGATTGAGATGCAATGACTACAGTTAGCAACACTTTTCATAAAAGAACACATACTCAGATAAACTGATACAAAGATACTGATATCCAATTGTAGAGGTCACTAGTGGCAAAAGGCCAGTGGTGATGGGGCTGATATTTCTTCCCGTGTCTGGGGGACCGGTGGCTAGCAGGGGCAGGCGGCAGAGGCTGACTGCTCCCTCTGAGCTCTTTGTCTGGTATAGGGTGGGCTTCCTACTGGCGTGCCTCCGCCCTCTGCTCTTGGAGCAGCTTCTGCTTCCCTGGTGGGGGATGGTTGTGTCCTTCCCTTAAGTTCTTTAAAATGGTCTGTCATCAGAGATAACAGAGTAGAAGGAGTCTGACTCATTTTCTCTAACTACTCACAGTAGAAAGCTATTGACAGACAACCAAGTATCACAGACAGCCAAAAAGCAAAACAAAAGATGCCCAAGGGCGTCCGAAGACAAAATTGAAAGTGCGATGCTGGTGACGGAAGGAGCGACCCGCCTCTTCCCTTCAAAGACTCAAAACAAATTAGGGGCACTCCGTCCCCTCCAAATGGGCCTGGAATCTCTTCCAGGACACCTTCAAATGGGGGCCTGGAACGTCTTCCAAGACCCCCGATCGGTGACCTTCCACAACACGTCTGCCTAGGCCCTATACCAATCCCTTCAAATACAAATTGGGCCCTTTCTCAGAAAGTGAAAGAGTGTAGCGCAACACACAACACAAACAATAGACATAAAGCAAAGCTTACGTCACTCACATACAAAGTTCTTACCGGCCGGCTCAGACCCTCCGGGTCGGGAGTCCTGGGGGTCTTGGGGATCCCGGACGAGCCCCCAAATGTTGTGCCCAAGTCGCGAGTCCCCGAGAGACCACCAAGGAGCCGATTCTGATGCAAACACAAAAGAGTCATTTATTTCAAGCTCGAGCTTGGACTTATACCCTTCACCGACACAGTGGGTCAGGAATGTGAGCCCTGAGCTTAGGGTAGGCAAGGTTTTTATGCATTACAGGTTCAGGAAGAGTGGATTCTAACTTGGCATAAGCTGATTGGGACAAATTCTGGAAGTTAAACAATTGTTATTGGTTAAGTTCGGCTGGCCTGACCATGATGATGTAGCAGGAGCGTTGCTAGGGGAACTATCTGGGGTGGCCATTTGTCCATGTTCTCAAGACACGTACATCTCATACGCCTGGGAGCATCAGGCACAGATGGCTTGCCTTGAGATAAGACCTTCTAATATCAGTTCCTGTGGTTAGGAAACTTTTCAAGGTTTCTTCCAGAGCCAGGCCCAGCTCAGGCCTCAGATGGAGATTAGGCACAAAAAACAGAGTCAGTCCTGTTCTGTCCTTCATTTAGGTTCACACAGTCAGATTTGTTAAAATGGCTTCTCTTATGCTAAACGTAGGGTCTCACAACAGCAGCCATCAGGGCAGTTTGGCCTACTCAGGGTGATTTACTATACTTACCCACTAGCTGGAAAATGTATGCAGAGCTCCAGCAGGTGTTACAGGAGCTGGGCATGAAAAATATCATCTATAATATGGACCCCCAGGGTCCCGATGAGTTGTTCACTGCAGGAATGAGAAATCTGGTGCTCCATACAGCTCCTCCATCTCTCTTTGGGTCTCTAGTGACTATTCTTGCCCCCCACTTAGGGCAACCCATAAGTGAGGTTACTTATACTTTAGCAGATCTGGGGGAGGTTGAAACAATAAGAGCACAGAAGGAAGTATGGGCTATGACTGAAAGGAGAGGTGCAAAGGGCCCCGTGAAAGTCTCAAGGACCCAGATGTGGGTTGATTTGATAAGGCTGGGGTAGTGAAAGAAAAACTTGATAGGCAGCCCAGTAGGATCTTGTTAGAACTGTGGCACCAATTAAAGCCAGAGCCACAGTTCCAGCCTCTGAGGTCCAGGACACCAGAACTGGAGGCAAAGCCCATGTCTGCCCTGTATCCCACCAGACTTCCTGGCGGACAGTACTCAGGCTCTGCCTGGGTCCTCACCCCCACAGGAGGATGGTTGGGCATCATGGTTCGACTGAGGGTGGGTCAAGGTCCCCACCTTGGGGGACCAGAGGCCCCATATAGAATTAGCAATTCATTGGTCCCCTGTGAATGCACAATGTCTTCTGTCCTGGTGAACACAGGAGGTGAATGTTCTCTGATTTATGGCAACCTTGAGCATTTTCCTGGGACCCCTGTTGTGATAGATGGCTATGAGGATAAGGCAATTACAGTGAGGAAAGCTCAAATCCCATTGGGGATATGGCATTTACCCCCAAAGGAGTATACTATGTACATTTCTCCTATCCCTGAATATATTTTGGGGGTAGATATCCTGCAGGGCCTGTGGTTACAAACCACTGTATATGAGTTCAGGCTGAGGGTACATGTGGTAAAGGCAGTTCTGAGGGGACATGCTAAGCACCCACCTGTAGCTCTGCCTGTACCTCAGCAGGTGACAAATACTAAGCAGTATAAATTGCCTGGGGGCACAAGGAAATTGGAGATACTCTACAGAGGTTGGAGAAGGTGGGCATCATAGAGCCCATTCATAGTCCTTTTAATTCCCCAGTGTGGTCAGTGAAAAATCCAGATGGCTCCTGGTGTATGACTGTGGACTACAGGGAATTGAATAAAGTCACACCCCTTTTGTATGCTGCTGTCCCCTCTATAGCAGCCCTTATGGACACACTCAGTCATGTACTAGGGATGTGTCATTGTTGTGGATCTTGCTAATGCTTTCTTCTCTATCTACATAGCACAGGAAAGTCAGGGGCAGTTTGCCTTCACATGGGAAGGCCGGCAGTGGACATTCACTGTCCTTCCACAGGGACAGCTCCACAATCCACCATGTATCAAGGATCACTACATTGATGCTATCATGCTCACGTTTGATCCTCTTGCAGATTTAGAAGGGGCAGCTCCAAGACTGCTGCATCATCTATAGGAGAAAGGATGGGCTGTGAATAACACCAAGGTTCAGGGATCTGGTTTGTGGGTAAAGTTCTTGGGGGTGTCTGATCAGGTAAAACTAAAGTTATTTCTGAAGCAGTCATAGACAAGGTCCAGGCTTTCCCTACCCCTACCACTGTAGCAGTATTACAAGAGTTTTGGGGTCTTTTGGGCTACTGGAGAGTGTTTATCCTGCACTTGGCACAAATTCTGAAGCCCTTAAACCTGTTGGTGTGAAAGAGGATCAGGTGGGACTGGGATGAAACATGTGCAGCTGCTTTTACTGCTGCTAAGCGAGAAGTCAAGGCTGTGCAGGCCTTGAGTGTAATAGACTTATCAAGGCCCTGTGAGCTAGATATTCATATAACGGAAGATGGTTATGGATGGGGCCTTTGGCAGTGGCTTGAATGGACACAACAATCTATTGGATTCTGGTCACAGCTACGGAAAGGAGCATAAGTTGGGTACATCTTGATAGAGAAGCAACTGGCTGCTGTGTACTGCTCCTTGCTGGCTATGGAGCCCATCACTGGAACAGCTCTGACAAAGGTAATAACCAATAACCACCTATCCCATTGTGGGGTGTGTGCGAGACTGGACCCAAAGGCCATGGAGTGGTGTGGCACAGACACATAAACTGGCCAAGTGGGGTGCATATTTACAGCAGCATAGTGCCCTCTCCAGTAGCCCCTTAAGTGGGGAACTCCAACATTTACTGGGGCCAGTGATGTGTACTAGTGGAAAGCACGAAGAACTTTCTTTTGAGCCATTGGTAGTCAAGAGTCCTCGTCAGGAGGGAAAAGCCTCTATACCTGAAGATGCTTGGTACACAGATGGCTCCAGTCATGGGCAGTCGCCGAAGTGGAGGGCTGTGGCTTTCCATCCTAAGACTGAGACAATATTAATGGAGGATGGAAAGAGGAAGAGCAGCCACTGGGCTGAGTTATGGGCAGTATGGCTCGTGATCATCCAGGAGCCCTCACCTATAGTTGTCTGCACTGACAGCTGGGCTATTTATTGGGGCTTGACTCTGTGGCTACTGACATGGTACCATGCCAACTGGATGGTTGGTCACTGGCCCCTTTGGGAGCAAGAGTTGTGGCAAGACCTATGGGCCTCTGGTCAGTATAAGACAGTTACCGTGTATCATGTGACTGGCCATTTGCCTTTGGCATCCCCAGAAAATGATGAAGCAGACACATTGGCCCAGGTGCATTGGCTCAAAGGAAAGCCTGCCTCTGATGTGGCCCAATGGCTACACCAGCGTTTGCTGCAGGTGGGGCAGAAGACAATGTGGGCTGTAGCCCGTTGGTGGGGCTTGCCATTGACCTTTGAAGAAGTCAGCAGAGCCCAGAAGGAGTGCCTCTTGTGCTCTAAGAGGGACTTACACTGAGTCCCACAGCAACATGGGACAATAGTAAAGGGGCTGATACCCCTTGTCAGGTGGCAGATAGACTATATTGGGCCTCTGCCCATATCAGAAGGATATCTGTATGCCATGACTGTGTGGACACAGTACTGACCTGTTAGTTGCTTTTCCTGCATGTTGTACAGATCAGCAAACCACCAAGAGGGGCCTAGAGCATCTCTTTGCAGCCTGTGGCCGGCCACAGGTGATTGAGAGCGATCAAGGCACTCACTTTATTGGACATGTGTTTTAAGAATGGGTGTAGCAGTTAGGAATAAAGTGGAAGTTTCATGTACCATATAACCCTACTGGGCAGACATGATAGAGAGGTACAATGGTTTGTTGAAATCTGGCCTGAAGTTGGACACAAATAGTCTACAAGGCTGGTCAGTTTGTTTGTGGACAGTACTGCACTGTTTGAATGAGAAGCCCCCAAAAGTATCCTAGAGCCCTGTGGATATACTAACACACATTGCTGCCTCTCCTATACAACTGAATGTGCAAACCAAAGAGAAGTTATTGAGTCAGGATATGGCCAGCAGAACAACATCCTGCTGCCAGCCCCTACTGCATTGAACCCTGGAGACTCTGTTGAGTGGACTTGGCCCTGGACACTTCAACACATGGACCAGTGATGGCTGGTCCTTCTGGCACCTTGTGGAAAAGGCCTGGAAGCTGGCCTCATTTGTATTTCTTGAGTAATAGCAGAATGGCCCCCAAAGATCATGGTAGTGTACCCAAACTGTCTAGGAGGTAAGAGCATCTTAAAGGGAACTTTTGTTTTCTCTTTATGGCCAGCACATGTACCTTCCATAACCCTATATATTGACCCATCTGTAACTCCTATGGGGGTGGGTGAAAGTCTGGTATACTAGACCAGGACAAGATCCCATTCCTGCCACTGTCCTGTCATAGGACTACTCTCTTGCATGCATCCTACCTGATGGATAAGATTTGCCTATGCTGGTATCATTAAGATATGTATCTTATTGCCCTTAAGGCTGTTTTCTTCTACAGTCCCTGTGGCCTGGACCTGCCCCCTGGCTGCAGCTGCCATGTGATGACTGCTTTGAACTCCCTACCTGTTCAGCTACTGATTGCCTTTGGAATGGGCAAGCTATGGACTTAACCTGTATAGGACTTTGAACCTAGCTGAATCTTCCTCCTTGAGGATTATCATGATTTTATTGCTGTTGCTACTGTATGTTACTAGTCTGGTTACAGTGCTCCAGTTTTCTCACCCAGGGACCATTGCAGAAGATGGGGAATGAGTAGATTTTGAGGCAAGATTTCTGGAGGGGTGGGCTGTGGGTAAAATTGCAATATTTCCAGAATCTCTCATCTGGCTTTAGTGCCTCACTGTATCAATAGGTGTTTCCAAGAAGTGGAGAGAATTAGTCCATTTCCATATCATCAGGTAAATACAGGGGGAAGCAAGGGCATATCTGGACTGGAGAGGTTGGGTGGGGTCCCTTTTCCTGCAGCCGTGTCACAAGAGACACAGGATAGCAGAAGTGGATGACTGCTTGTAAGCAATGAACAGGTTTCTCCCACTTTATTTCTCCATTTGACTGATTTTGGTTTCAAGGGTATTTTGCCCCAGGATTTTCCCCTGGAGTTACAGAAACATTAAAGTAAAACTCTTTAAATCAATACATAAATGCTTTTAAAATCAAAATGGAGTTTCTCACCACACATAGCAAACCAATTTTAAAGTTCATATGAAAGAACATGAGGTAGATACATGTCTCCTAATTTCTTCCACTAATTACAGCTAAAAGCCCCATAAATAATATAATAAACATAAGAAAACTCAGAAAAGAAGAGATAAATGAACTAGGAACTTTGGGACCCAGTGAACCTTAAGGTGCTATGTTCCTATAGTTTCTTTTTGCCCCATATATCTTGGACTAGATGATAGTGAAACTTTCAACCTAGAAACACCAATGGGTACAAATAAAAAAAGCCCCATAAAAAGTCTGCTGTCTCTATCCAAAGGATAAGGAAGGGTTGTGTAGCAAAGCAGAAAGAATGCTTTTAGAAAATAACCACACTACCAAGATAAACATCCCAGAAAAAAACCTGTGGCCTTAATCCCTTTCCCATAAACCTAGAAAAGTGAAAACTGTAAAGACTGCAAAGACTGGCAAGTTTTTGGAACAAACAGAACCCATATCTGTTGTTGGTGAGAGTATAAATTGAGTTAACCACTTCATATAGCAATTTGGCAATATTCAGTAAAGCTGAAGATGTACATACCCTTTCACATAGCAATTCTATTTTTAAGTACATTCCTAGTTAATAATAACTAAACATTTGCATAAGAAGAAATGTACAAGAATATTTATTCTAGCACTGTTGATGTGATAGTTAATCTTTGTGTCAACTTGTCTGGACCAAATATTTTGCTAACCTTGATTTCTGGGCATATATGTGAGGTGTTTCTGGATGAGATTAGCATTTGAATCAGTAGACTGAGTAAAGCAGATAGCTCTCCCCATTGTAGAAAGGCATATCTAATCTGCTGAGCATTTGAATAGAACAAAAGTCAGAGAAAGGGAGAATTTACACTCTTTCTGCCTGACTACCTGAACCAGAACACCAGTCTTCACCTGTCCTGGGACTGAAACTTACATCATCAGTGTGTGTGTATGTGTGTATGTGTGTGTGTGTGTATTCAAAACATCAATCCTATTGATATAGGAGAGAGATGTATATATAAAAAAATATATATATGTAAAATATATAATAGATTAAATAGATTAATTATTGATTGTGTTTCTTCTGCAGAACCATGACTAATAAAATTGGTATGAATATTTTAAAGGGATTATTGAACTATATCAATGCCTATCAGCTGAAGAAATAAATGTATATTTATACAAAGACATATTAATTACAGTAAACTAGACCTACCCAGCTATATGTCTGAAAACAATATTGAATACAAAAGAGGACAAATGTCTGTATAGGGAAATATTATTTGTGTAACACATAAAATAAAGCTGTATCTTATATATATAGATAGATGTGTATGATTATTATGTATGCAGCAACAATAAAAATCAAATTTAGTAGGTGATAGAAGGGGATATTATTGAGAAGTGTTATTCAGATGTTTTTATTTTTATCTGTAATGTTTCAGTTCTTATAAGAATCTAATACATGGAATTTATAAATATATGAATAATGGACTTAGATGCTAATCTAAGACTTGCCTTAGATTATAACATGTAGTAGGATAATATATACAATTACATATATAATATATAATATATAGAAACAATGGTAAATCCTGGAAATATTAGGCAGGAAAATAGATATGAGCAGGTGGAAAGAGAACAAGGTCAGTAAAGCCCCCTAGAAAGGACTCAGTTAACCAGTTAAAACTAGAAAGCCAGAAAAGACTCAGAGTTAACGAGTTTATCAGTTAAAGCTCAAAAGGTCAAGAGCAACTTGGCCTTGAATGTTTGAATATTCCCCAGATAAGGAAAAGTATCTGAGCACAGCCCATGTCTTCACTGTGTCAATTAGATCATTGTAAGATTTACTCTAGCCTGCTAAAAGGCCCACCTATAAACAGCATAATAAAGACAGGGAGATGCTACCTTAAAGCCAAAATTGCATTTTGAAAAAAACCCAGGAAGTTTAAGAAGAAAGATTCTTAACATACTCTTTAGCAAACAAATAACTCTGCCCACCTTGGAGGAAGGGCAGACAGTTTTGGTTGATATGCTCCCAAACCAGGAAGCTGCTATCCTGGGAGGGGACCAGAGCAGTAAATTTCTTGTGTTAAGCTAATTTTGCAGAATTACCTAGGGAACTGATAAGAAACTTAATGGCTCATCAAAGATACTTGAGACCACTTAACAAGTCCACACCCCTGGCCCTTTGTCACATTCCTGAAAAAATCCTTAAAAGGGGGAACCTCCAACCTTTCAGTGCGCTCCTCTCTCTGAGGTTGCCCGCACTTTCGGAGTGCAAAACTTTAACTTTTCTCAACCTTTCAGGGCGCTCCTCTCTCTCTGAGGTCGCCTGCACTTTCACTATAAGTAATTTTAAATAAAACTTTTACTCTGCTTCACTACTGTGTCTCTGCCCTTCACATCTTTGTCACGGTGGGGACAAGAACCGAGGAAAATAACGCCTCTCCCCTAACAGAAATGGTGCAAAAAGCAATATTTGAAGGCCATGGAGAGCAACTAGAGGAGGGAGACTCTGATGGAGAAAGTCTGCATGGTATAAGGGAGTTGGAACATAACACTGTTATAGTATTCATAGTTTCAAGGTGGGACTAAGCACAGTTTACAGTGGGCAAGATTAGGGTGTGGCAGGATCCTGGTGGAAATCATAACAACTGAAGAGGGTGACAGATTTCTAGAAGAGGGAGAATTAGAGAGGATTCTGTTTATCCACATCTCTGCCTAAAACTTTAACCGAAAATTTGTGAAATAGATACAAAGAAGTTCAACTAAAGACAAAAGACCTGAAATGAGACAAGAGCAGTTGCCTATGAAATAGTGTGAACAGTTTAAGTTCAGCCAACATAACTTTCAGAAAAAAATACTTCCCTCACAAAAGAAAAGGAGCAGAATCCAGAATCTCTACCACTTAATGTTCATAATGTCCAGTATATAAACCAAAACTGCACAAAAGACAACAAACAAAAACAAAAACAAAATGAAACATATTCTCAAGGGAAAAACAAAGCAAAACAAATTCCACCCTAAGATGAACCAGATATTGGAAAGGTCTGAAAGCAAAGGTTTTAAGGCAGGTTTTATAATTCTCCTATACAGTATGACAAAATATGTTCATAATGAAAGAAAAAAGAAAATCCCAGCCAATAAATATAAATGTTACCTGAAATTGAAAAAAAAAATCACCCAATGAACATAACAGCAAAATGAGATGGTGAAGAAAAGAATAAGTGAACTGGAAAATAAATAATGAAAATTATCCAAGGTGAGGAACAGAGAGAAAAAGTATTGAAAAACATGAAGTTGAAACCTTTTAGATAATGTCAAATATTACAATAGGTGTGTGATTAAAATATTAGAAGAAAGGAGAGAGAGATTGAATAAAATTCAAGACAAAAAATATTTGATGAGATAATGGTTCAATATTTTCCAATGTTGATGGGCAAAAAATGTGCTGATGAAAGATGCTTAACAAATATCAAGGAAAATAAACACTAACAGATTATGCCTTATGCTGAGCCACAATATAGGAAACTTCCCAATGACAAAATTGAAGCATACATAGCATACATTGAGAACAGCAAAAACAAACACACACAAGGAAAATTAACCTAAGCAAAGAAATAACAACAACAAAAGACCCAAAGTATTGCATGGGAGGATCAATGATCTTACTGCCTGACTTCCATCAAAGTCCTAGAGGTCAGAAAGGAGTGTGACAATGGCATTGACACACTTTGATTATATCAGACCACTGACTTCTGGTGTCCAAAATTTCTGATGAGAAATCTGCTGAGAATCTGATTAAGAATTTCTTGTATATAGCAAGTCATTTTCTATTGCTGCTTTCAAGATTTGCTCTTTGTTTTGTTTTTTGAAATTTTGATTATAATGTGCCTTGGTGTGGGTTTCCTAGAGCTCATGTTATGTGTTATCTGAAGTTCATTGAGCTTCTTGAATGTTCATTCATGATGTTCATCAAATTTGGGGAGTTTTCAGCCATTATTTCTTTAAATGTTCTTTCTGCCACTTCCACTCTCTCTTTTCCTTCTGAGTCTACCACAATGTGTATGTTGGTCCATTTGATGGTGTCTCACAGATCCCGTAGGCTCTGTTAACATTCTTTCAGATATTTGTTTCTCTGCCATTCTGATTTCCACTGCCCTACCTTCAAGTTCATTGATTCTTTCTTCTTCACAGTCTAATCTGCCTTTTAATCCCTCTAGTGAACTTTTCATTTCATTTATTTTGGTTTTCAGCTCCAGAATATCTTTTTGGTTCTTTCTTAAATTTTCTACTTCGTTATTGATAGTTCCACTTTGTTCATACATAATTTCTTGACTTCATCCACATTTCCCTTTGGTTCATTGAGCATCTTTAAAACAGTTGTGTTGAAGTCTTTGTCCAGTTGGTCTACTACCAGGCCTTTTTCTGGGACAGTTCCTGTTATATATTTTCCCTTGAATGTGTCATTATTTCTTTGTATGCCTTTTTTTTTTTTTTTCTGAAAATGACATTTGAATTTAATAACATGTTTAACTCTGGAGAATCTTATTCTCCCACTTCCCCAGGGTTTGCTGTTTTGTTGGTGTTTATTTAATTTATTTATTATAGTCTGTTCTGTGCCAAGGATAAGTCTGAGGTATAAACTTAAGGTCTTCTTAGATCTTTTCTGAGTTTGTGACTTTCCTTGGGTATGTGTGGTAACTTTCTAAATTTCTCAGTATATGCAGTTGCTTTTATATGTCCTATTCTTTAATATCTGCCCCCCAAAATGGGAAAAAGGAAAAAATGAGGCAGGGGCAGGGAGAAGAGCATTGGACCTATGAATTTCTTGGAAGTCAGTTCAGAGAGACAGGTGCTTGAAACAATGTGAGAGGTGCAGCAACAATGTCTGCCTACCTCATTGTCTAAACCTCTGAGATCAGATGGAACAATCAGTGATTAGACTATAGAGCCCCAGTATTTGAAGTACAAGTTTCTTTCTGTCCATCTTGGCTCTCACAAGCTATATATAAGCTGCTGCTAGAACTCATGTGCAGCTCTCTGCCATGGAGCTCTGGGATGTGTAGCTACAACTGAGCTAAGAGCTGAAATTGACTGAAATTAACTACAATTTACCATTCAAGCCTTCTCCTGTAAGTGGTAAGCCTTTACTTAACACCAGAGTTCCAAAATAGTTACATCAGACTGATTCTGCTAATCATTGTCTAGGTGGTGAGATAGATTCCTGATGTGTTCTATTCTTCCATATTCATGTTTTCTTATCCAGATATTGCACTGGCCTCATAAAAGCCCTAACTACAGAGTTGAATGAATAAAATTATAGGCAAGGAAATGCTGACAACCTAGGTCTACACACAGTAAGGAGCAGGATTGTTTGGTAGAGAAAGTCCACTGGCCTCGTTCATGTAGGAGAAGGGCATTTAAAACTATCTTTATGGGATTAGATTTGAACATTTTGCTTTTCACTGTCATTCAGTAGTAATAACTTGTCATTAAAGGGCTTTATTCTGTTCCCTGAAGCCATTGTTAGGCCATTTAGTAAAAAGTTAGTTGAGAAATTCAATGGCATAAAAATGGGCTTTAGGAAACATCAGAAGTTTTAAAAAGAGAATGAACGGGTAGGTTTTTCTTTTTTCAGCAATCAATAGGATCTTTCTAAATTATACACACATACACTAAAGAAACAGAATTAAAATATGTGTAAATTTTATGTATTTGTGTAGCCATCCACAGTATTTTGGATTTTGTCTTTCATTGTATATACAGTATGAAATATGAAATTGAGGCAAAGTCTGCAATATTAATTGAGCATAGACACAGTAAGCACCAATACCTAAAACAGAGTAAACATGGAATACATGTTAAAGGTAATGAATGAATGAACCATTTTTTGTAATTTTGTTACTAAACAAATGTTTGTTTTGAACATAAGAGGCATCATTTTAACATTAGTCATGTGATTTGGCTACTATGGTAATCTGGAATGCTGGTCGAAGAAGCCTGTGGTGATCATGAACAACAGAATGGGAAAGAGAGAAAATCAAACTTATAAAGGACAACTGCAAAGAAAAGAAAACTCCCACATTTTTTCACCTTCTTTTTCAATATTCCTCTTTTTTATTAGTAAAATAAATTATCAAGAATACCATATACATATGCCTGTGACATATCTAACTGCTAGAAGCAGGAAGACTGAAGAAAAAGCTAAAACATGAAGTATCTATACAAATTTTAAGTAATCTTGGTTACTGCCAGAAAAGTCACTCTGTAATTTTCACATATTCTTCAAGGTCACTGTTATTAATTACATTCAAGCTGGTATATTATTGCAAAAAAAATGCTAAACATGGACATTTCTACTTCTAAATCATCAGTGAGTAAAAATTTCCTGAAATTAGTTAAGGGGGATTTAGCCAACCTAGTATGGATTTTTTTGAAAAATGTTCTATTTCTTTATGACAAGTGTGATTTAAGATTGTGCTCTTTTTAATTTCTTTACACTGAAGTGAATTCATCATCATGTGGGAAAATCCCACCTAACAGTGGCTATATTTGTAAAGCGGCACAACTCAACCACTTTTTTTCTTTGTGGAATAATCTTGCTCTTTTCTTTCTTTTGGGTCAAGGAGTTCTATAAATTTATGTGTAAATGGCTTTGTATTGTATGTTTTCTGAGTTCTCTTAAAAAGAAAAAAAATCAGTAAATGAGGAAGTCATAGTTGAGAGAATTTTTTTTTTTTTTACCATGGATAACATTGTGTCCTTTCCACAGAGAAATATCTTTGGAAAATCTGGCAATCACATCACAGTTGAGAGAACATAAAATTAGAGTGGCAGTAGTCATATAGAAACATGGTTGCTTGTCTACAGCCATACTAATTTTTCAGTTTGTCTGAACAGCAAAGTTCTCCCCTATTTCAGTGCACCTGTACATGCCGTTAGCTGTGCTTGTACCCACAGTTCTTCTCATGTTACTCCTTCCCTCTCAGCCTCTGGGGATCAGGTTAAATTTTACCACATCTCATAGATTTTCTGACTACCATATCTAAAGCAAGCTTCCTGTTATTTTCTGTTAGACTCATGCTTGTTTCTTTTATAGCTCTTATTCTATACCTGTTTGGTTTGTTGAAATGTTTTTTTTTAGGTCTTTTATGCAAGAATGCCAATTATATCAAGGAGGGACTATACCTATCCAGTTTATTATTTTTATCTCCAACAACTTGTCCAGTTCCATGCATACTGTAAACCCTAAATGAATCTTAATGAATTAGTGAGTAAAGATACTTTACTAAGACTTCTTAGTAAAACACTTTAGACAGAGAGACATTCAAGGAGTGGTATGTAAAATAGATACAGATGCCATTTTTATCTGTTCAGATATATGTCTATATTTATGTCAGTCAGGAGAGGTTAGGTTGTACTGTAATAGAAACCAGTATCTGTGACATAAATCTAAATAACTTACAGCCCAAAGTTTATGCCTTTCTCATACAGATGCCACTTCAAGTCTGGGAAACTGACCATGCATTTGTCCTCTGTGAGCCTGTGTAGCACTGAACATGCATATCAACACATGATTCTGTGATTGCAAAAGAAGGAAAAGGGATAGAGAACTAGCAAATTCATGTTGCTACCTGAAAGTCATACATACAGCTTCTGTTCACGTTTTATTGGTCAAAGCATGTTATATGGCCGCACTTAATTTCACTAGGGTGACAGTAAAATCCTACCATATGTCTAGAAGAAGATAAGAATTAGTAGTAGAGGGATAATAAGTAATGTCTGCCACATTAAACAGATTTAATAATATACACTACAGAGTTCATTTTTCATTTAGTCCTTGGAGAAAATGCTACTATGTATCATGAGAGATGATGTGGGGTAAATGGAAGTTTTCACCAAGAATTTCCAGAATTTCCCACCTGGCCTTAGTCCTTTTACATACCAATAGGTTTTTACCACAGCAGAGTCTCTGGTCAATCCAGGGCAAGGGGGGGATAGGAAACAGCCATTCTTTGCTCCCCTCCGTTTCTGATACCTAATTGGTCTGGTGCCTGCCAGTCACCAGGGACACACCTATAGAGTTCCTGCCATAAGAGATGGGCAGAGGGAGAGGGCACACTGCAGCCACAAGAGATGGGCAGGGAGAGGGCACCCTTCAGTTGCAAGAGATAGGCAGAGCTGGTTTGCTACAGGGGAATGTAGAGGAAGGACTTGGGAGTGCACCAGGGGAAACCGAGCAAGACTGAGCTGTGAGAAATAAAACCCTTTAACCCAACCTGTTCTTCCCCTTGTCCTCATTCAGTTTCATCGGATTTATTGGGAACTTGCCCCAGGCAGGGAACCCCCTTACACCTGGAGCTACAGATGTGTAGGAGAAACAGGTTTCTTATACAATCTCCCATATTTTCTGTGGTCCCTGGAGAACCATTGAAGAACTACTGAAATAATGCTAACTTAAATTCTGCAATGCATAATAGTAAAGTGCAATACAGAATGGTGACAGGTTAAGTAACATAATGAGTAATAAACAGCACAAGAAAA
This sequence comes from Smutsia gigantea, assembly GCA_032199065.1. NCBI lineage: Eukaryota > Metazoa > Chordata > Mammalia > Pholidota > Manidae > Smutsia > Smutsia gigantea. The sequence continues at coordinate 7,748 of JAVSCE010008700.1, read as the reverse complement.
GGCTCTGTGAAATCAGCCAATACATGTAACTCATAAGGATTGGAATTTTCATGGAAAAAATAATGATCTCTATATTCTCAGTTTTGCTGTGAACCTAAAATGGCTCTAAAATAAAGTCTATTAAATGCTTAAAATTATTAATGACAAAAAGTTAACAATAATAAAATACTGAAAGGACCTAAAATAGGGCAGTGGAGAAGCCCATGAGTCAGGTAAGGAAAATTGCATAAATGAAAGTTTATGTCAAATAGGCTTAAACAATGGAAGAAGGGACCACACTTAGTTTCATGCAGATGTAATATTAAATAGTATGAGGCAGGTTACATTGTAGTGTAACTGAATTACTGCAAAAGCATTTGGAAATGTATTTTGCAATCAGTGAGAAGTCATTGAAGGAAAGACAGTAAACATTGTGGAAAACAGACTTACAAAAGTGGAGTAATTACCCCAACTCATTTACCTGGAAAGTGTAAGAGTTAGGATTTTAATTAGTGGGCCTAAATATATACCTTTAATAAGACTTTCTATGTGTCTCAAATTGAAGGAGAAGGAAACCAAAGTTGGAAGTATATTTTAGGAGTTCATGATAAAGGAACTGAAGGCTGGTCCTAGGAATGTAAATAAAGATATATCCAAGCAATGCAGAACTTGATATATTCAATCATTTGTAAGAAAACAAAAGTTAACCAAACTCTCTTTAGTAAATAAAAACTTAAAGGCATTCCCTTAAATGAGTCTATCATTAGCTATAGGTAATGAATAGCTTGAAACAACACTAATTTATTTCTGGATACATCCACAGGCATAAAGAACTATTTAAAATATGTTTGCCTTCCATGCATTCTCCATAGACTTGATTAAAAACTACCAAGACAATTTCTACTAGCACTGGGGCATATACTTTACAGGTTTTCATGGAAATAACCCCTAAGAAATAATTTTGTTTTAGAGACCAAAATGTTTTATTACCCAAATAATTAAGTCTCTCTTTGAGTTTACTTTTTTGAGTGTATGAGAGATGAGAGCAAGTTGTGAGAGCACACTGTGGATGGATGGATGGAGGGATGGATATGGTTATAGATGCAGAGTGTGTGTGAATGTGTGTGTGTGTGTGTGTGTGTGTGTGTGTCTGTATAGGTTTTGCCCTTATGTGACCATTACAATGAAAGAAACTGATCACCTTCTAAGTATAAAATGAGCTCAGGAGAAATGCAGATGTTACTTCTTTAAATATCATAACTCTAAAATTGTACCCAGAATGTTGTTTCCTGAAAGGATGTGATGAGAATTGGGAGACTTGGTGTGCTGCTCACACTTAACTGTGTGACATAGAGTGAACATCTCTCAGGGCTTTAGGTAACACTTGGGGAAGCCCATTACTGGAAACTGTGAGAGCCAAGTGCAGTTGAACTGGGTAGTCTTTAATAATGCTTGATAAGATTTTATAATATTTAAGAATCTAGATGCCAAATAAAAATAACTGTTAAAACATATGGAGATCTTAATACATGCCAGGCACTGTTCTAAACATTTCATATTAACTGACTCATGTTTATATATACATATCACAAATATAGTGATAATCCCATTGTTGTAACTTGGGCTGCCATAACAAAATACCATAGACTAGGTGACTTAAACAACAGAAAGTTATTGTCTCATAGTTCTGGAGACTGGAAGTCTGAAGTCGGGATGCCAGCAGAGTCAGGTTGTGGTGAGGACTTTCTTCCTGGCTTATAGATGGTTGCCATCTCACTGTGTACTCACATGCCCTTTCCTCAGTGTGTGCATCTCAAAGAGAGAAAGCAAGCTCTCCCATGTCCCTTCTTATAAGGGCACTAATACTACCATGAGGGCCACATCCTTGTGATCCCATATAAACTCTCAAAGGCTCCATCTCCAAGTACCATCACAATGGGAGTTACGGCTTCAACATAAGAATTTTGGAGAAACAAAATTCATTCCATAGCACTGATGAACTAGCTATTACTATACACATTTGAAAAATAGGAAACTGAGTCACTTAGAGCTTAAATAACTTGATTAAGGTCATGCTAAGCTTAATTTGGAAACTTCCTATAGTTTTTTGTTTTGTTCTCCCTAAAGCAATAAATACATAAAACTTAGATATTATAGTTCCAAAATATTTCAAAGGAAAAGAAAGGGAAGGGACTTATTCAACTGAATCATTCTTTTTGCAAATAATTGATACCTTTCCTAACTGAATATCACTGAAATGGATTAACTCCTCCACTGCACCTAATAATTATCTCCTGGAAAAGTATAAGAAAGCACTTACTCCTACCAGCACTTTTTCCTTTGTCCAAGTAATTTAATCAGAATATAGTTAGGAAAAATTAAATGTTGTAAATATCAAAGTTCTCCACTAAATATTGATTATTGGGACTATGGGGTAAATAAAATGTGCTGGACACCTAAGCTTGTAACATTAATCCATATTCATAATTTCTAGGAGGAAGCTGTTTTCAGGGCCAACAAGCAGTTTAGAAGGATAGTGTTTGCAGATTCTGGGTCTGCTGATAGAGTGGTGTCCTCTCAGGGATCTCAGTGACTTGTGGTGCCCTGCGGAGCTATCTCAACCTTGGATGTGCCATTAAAGCAGATGGCCATGCACAAGTAATACTTGGAGTAAGTACTTATTACTTAGTAATGCAAATGAAAGTCTAGTAATAAGTTTTACTGAAACCACCATTGGAATACATTTTAAATAGCAAAAGTATATACAAACATACCATTCCCCTTTGAAAAGAGCTGCAGGGAGGGTTTGCAGGGAAGACGACAGGAGCTCAAGATCCAGACAGCAAATTGGGGCAAAAAAGAGAATACGTATTTAACTAGGTTTGTGTTTATTAGAATGACTGTCACCAGTTGAACACTTTGTGTTTCCCAATTTCTTGTCTTCTTGAAGGAAAGAATTCAGTTGAGAGATGATAGCAAGAGAAAGCAGTGAGGAATTTATTGGGTTAAAGTGAGAAGTGCACTCTTGCAACAGTAGACTGGACTGTCTGGAAACCAGAATCAGCCCTGCTATTAGAGAGTTGGGTTAGCTTTAATTTTTCCTTAGGATAGCAGGAAGTCCTGCCCTGCGGCTTACATCCTGTGATTGACAGGATGGTTGCCAGCTCTAAGTTATATAACCTTTTCCTCTGTGTGCAGGCACCTAAGGGAAGTGAACGGGGGACAAAAACCACATAGCTAGTTAGATTTAGATGTTATTTTAATGAGATGGCATTACTTTTGCACAAGGTTTTGGACCTCGCACCTGACCTGTAATCAGGGAAGCCCCTGCGGTCCTGCGCTTCTTGCCATCTAGGTGCCCTTGACTGTCTGGCCTTCTGAGAAGCTAGGTGTCCTTGACTGTGGAACTGGGAACTAAGGAGGGCTTGGGGGCTGGCCAAGGAGGAGTTTTCCTTGGTCATGGGCTGGCCCCTTTCTCCTGCTTATGTCTACCTAACTGCCTACTCTAACATAAGCATTATTGTTTTTCCTCAAAAGAGCTTGGCACTTAAAAAAAAAAATCCAAGAATTTAATTCATTAAAACCACCATGCAAGTAGAATGTGGGGATTTTAAAGTATCCTAAAATATTTGTGGAGGCAGGACAATATTTTTAAAGACTAGGTTATTTTAAAAAGAGGTTGCACATGCATCAAGAAAGTATGGAAATATTTACAAAAGCCTGTTCATGTTAGTTATTTGTAGAAAGAGGGAGGGAAGTTTTTTTTTAATTAAGGTACTCATATGCAATCTTGGAAGGTTTCACATGAACAACATTGTGGTTTCAACATTCACCCATATTATCAAGTCCCCTCCATCCCACTGAAGTCACTGTGTATCAGTGTAGTAAGATGCTATAGAGTCAGTACTGGTCTTCTCCATGCTGTACTGCCTTCCCCGTGACCCACCTATACTGTGAGTGTGAATTATAGTGCTTCTTAATCCCCTTGTCCCTCCCTCCCCACGAGGAAGGGAATTTGAAAAGGAAAAAATAAAGGGAAAGGAAAAAAAAACACCCATGAAGCAGGAAATTGTACATGGGAAAATGTTAAATGCGAAGGAAAAAGTATAGATTATGTAATTGTGTTTATGAAATTATTATAAATATGGTATTAAACAAAATATTTACATAAAAATGTTAGAAAGAAAATTGACAAAAATAGTTACTTATGTGATTTTACTGTAGATGATTTTTTTTGCCTTGAGTTTCGGTTTTCCTTGTTTTGTTTTTAATGTTTTTGTATAAAACAGCCCCTAAAAAAGTCTGTAACAATCAAAGGAATGAGAAGACAAGCCACAAACTGGCACAAAATATTTGCAAAAGATTTTTAGAATTTTTAGGGCAGTGAAACTACTATCATGTATAATAGTGTAATGATGGGTACATTTCATTATATACTTATCCAAACGTGTAAAATGTACAACACCAAGAGTGACTATGGGCTTTGGGTGATTATGATGTGTCAATGTCAGTTCATTGACTGTAATAAATGTCCCACTCTGACGGTGCATGTTAATAATGGGAGAAGCTGTGTGTGTGTGGGGGGGACAAGAAGGGAGGGTTTATGGGAAATTTCTGTCCCCTTCAGTTTGCTCTAACCTTGAAACTGTTTTTAAAAAATTTAGTCTTTAAAAAAATTAACATGACAGTGACATACCTGGAATCACTTTGTAATTGAATTACAACTAATTCCCTTTGTTATCTGCCAAATGGTAACAGCAGTCATCCCTCAGAGAAACATACACATAAAACTGCCTCCTAACTGTTCTCCTGCTACCACCCTATCATTCTTCAGTCTGGTTTCCCTACAGCAGGCAGAGTGATCCTTCTAAAGCAGATGTCACATGTCACTCCTCTGTTCAAAACATTTTAATGACTTTCCACCTCAGAGTAAAATCCAGAGTCCTCCATGACCTGTTTGCAGTCTACAGCTGGCCTCCACTCACAACCTCTCTTGATTTTGTCTGCTCTTGACTCATTCTTCTGTGGCCACACAGCGCTCTTTGCTGCTCCTTGTGTAAGACCCAGAAAACAGGCCCTGCTCAGCCCAGGGATGGACGGCGACCCAAATACTCACAAGAGACCGGTCTTGATGCAAACAGCAAGAGGTTTATTGATTCCACCAGCGCGCTGGGGTCAAGACTCATGACTCACGCAGGAGCAGAGTCCGACCCCGAGCAGAAATCACAGGAGGTTTTAAAGGAAAAGGGACCACAACCAGGGGGAGGCAAGGGGGAGGTCTGCTGATGATTCAATAGCAAAAATATTTCAATTAGGGTCTCACAGGGCTTTATCTTCACAATCTATCAGTTTTGGGGAGGATTACCTAGGCACGGGTTTGCAAGCTATTGTGTCATTGTGTTCAGGCCGGTTTTTATGACTCAGGCCAAGGGTCAGAGCCTACTTAAAATTTTCCTATTCTTTCAGGTGGTTTCGGGGAAACTGAAACTCAGGTCCTCTGATTTCTGAGGCTTTCTGGGGCCTGTCATGGCATTAGTTTGGTCCTTTCATTCCCCACTTCTTCTTATGTATAGTTCTAATCATAGAACTAGAGTTCTATATTGTTAAAAAATTCTTTCTCAGAATTAAGTACGGACTGGTAATGCTGTCTTAACATTAAAATTTGTACTGCACTAATCTGTTCTCTAATAAAAGTTACTAATTTGTTCAGGATGCAAGGGCCAATAGTGAGTAACAAAAGCAAAATTAGAATAGGTCCTAAAAGGGAAGATATTAGAGTAGTAAACCAAGGAGATTTACTAAACCATCTTTCAAACCATCCTTGCTGAGACTCTCGGTCTTGCAGGTGTTTATCTAGCCTTTCCCTCAACTTAGACATGGAGTCTTTTATGATTCCAGAATGATCTACATAGAAGCAGCATTCTTCCCTCAATGCAGCACACAGTCCACCATCTTTCAAAAACAACAAATCTAGCCCTCTCCTATTCTGCAATACTACTTCAGACAAAGAAGTCAGGGATTCCTCTAGTTTGGAGATAGATTGTTCTAAGGCTCGTAAGTCCTCATCCATTGCGGCTCTCAACATCTGGAAGTGCTGAGGCCCTTGTATCAAAGCTGCAGTTCCAGTACTTACTCCAGCTGCTACTCCGAGATGGTGTAAGCAAAGCTTAAGAGGATTACCAGTCTTTTCCACGTGCCAGGACTCATTTTCTTCTGCCTTTGGTGCAGCTTTTAGGTGGGAGGCGTGGATCCAGGCGGCTATTCCTTCGACCTTCACTGCAGTGGGAGTTGTCAGCAGGACTAGGTAGGGTCCTTTCCACCAGGGTTCAAGATTCCCAACACGGTGTCTGCGTACGTAGACAGCATCTCCTACTTGGAACTGGTGAGGGACGGTGGTGGTCTCAGTGGAGTAGGCCTCTTTCAGTTGTTCCCATGCCTGCTGGCGAACTACTTCTAGGGCTTTTAGGCGGACGAATAAGGGTTGAGAAAGAACAGCATCAGGGTTATGTACGTTTCCTGTTCCCACAAGGGGGAGTGGTCCTCCACATAAAAGCTCATAGGGGGTTAGTCCAAGGCGCCCTGGGGTGTTTCTTACCCGGAACAGGGCAAAGGGAAGGAGAGCTGTCCAGTCATTCCCGCCGGTCTCTAAGGCTAATTTAGTCAAGGTCTCTTTTAGAGTTCTATTTATCCTCTCTACCTGTCCTGAGCTTTGGGGTCTATATGCACAATGTAATTTCCAACTAAACCCCATTTGTTTGGCCAATCCCTGACTTACCTGAGCAACGAAGGCGGGCCCATTGTCAGATCCAATTACCTTAGGGATTCCAAACCTGGGAAAAATTTCTTCTAATATCTTCTTGGCCACTATGTTGGCAGTTTCTGTCTTAGTTGGGTATGCCTCTACCCATGCTGTGAAGGTATCTATAAAAACTAGTATATATTTATTTCCATATTTGGCAGGTTTTATTTCAGTAAAGTCTATTTCCCAGTAAGCTCCAGGTCGATCACCCTGTAATCTTTGTCCAGTGGGTTATCGGTTAAAACCTGCATTCGTCATGGCACAAGGGATACAATGTTTACCTACAGCATTAACAACTTCAGGAAGTCCAATTACATAGTAGGGGGACGATTTTACTGTCTTTTTCAGGTGTTTGGTCCCCAGATGGGTGAGCCGGTGGAGCTGTTCCACATATTCTTTAGCCTCCCTCTGGGGGAATATGATTTTCCCATCTTCTGTCTTTCTTAATCCTTGAGGCGTCTCTATAGTGCACCCTAGGCGATTCATGACTTGGCAATCTTCTCTAGTGTACTGGAATTTCTCAGGGCTGGGCTCTGTCTCATAGTCACTCATTGCTGGCAATATTGGGGTTCCGTGAGCAGCTTTCTTTGCTGCCTGTTCAGCCAACTGATTTCCTTTAGTTATCTTATCGGTGGCTTTTTGGTGCCCAGGGCAGTGTATGATGGCCACCTTTTTAGGCAAATGCATTGCCTCTAATAGACTCAGAATTTCCTCTTTATTTTTAATCTCTTTACCTGCCGATGTCAGTAATCCTCTCTGCCGATAGATGGCACCATGTACAAGTGCTGTGGCAAAGGCATATCTACTATCCGTGTAGATATTGATGGCTTTCCCCTCAGCTAGCCTCAAAGCCTGTATCAAGGTTATGAGTTCTGCCTTCTGAGCTGAGGTCCCTTCAGGTAGACTGCTTGCCCACACTGTCTGCTCTCCATCTACTACCGCAGCACCAGCCATCCTCTTACCTTCAACT